>JBBPBX010069357.1:0-18886 GCA_038048925.1 Garcialebias charrua
AGTGATAAATCTGCTACATTTAAAGTAGGTTCGCTTTGACTTCTTCCAAACCTGTGCGTGCACTACGAAAATAAATTGTAAAAAAATCGAATATAAATTCAAATAACTCCAACGGGTTACAGTCAGTACATGGACATCTTGTGATTACACAGTGTTGGTTTGGATAATATCAGTGGTGTGGTTTTTTAGGTATTTCATGATTTGTGTTACAAAGTACTTGGGCGAAAAAAAATCGAAGCTAATGTGGTGAGATGGTGTTCCACTTCCCCCTCCCTTCTACTCTGTGCACCTGATGCAGCTAGATGAGCATCAGGTGTAACTAGATGAGCAACATTGATTAGTGGGCGGGGCAGACTCCCTTATAGCTGGGCAGGCTGCTATGGGGTGTGTGTGTCTTTGTTTCCCTCCCTGCTGCTCCAATGGCTGCTTCATTCTGCTCTGGTGCTCTTGGTCTGCTCGTCTGAGATCGTAAGTGCCAGCTTCCTTGAATTAATGACTGGGATCATGGTTGGGTTTGTGGGTGTCACACCTGTCCATTTCTGCAGTGTTCTGCTGGCATTGCCTGCTGGGTGTGGATTGTTGTGGCGTGTGGTCAGGCCCTCGCTGCTGACCTGCTTCCTCCCTGGTTTGGCTGTGTTTGCACCTCTGGGTAAGTACCTGCAATTTATATTTTAATTTATTTTCATGAATCCACAACAATGGGTTATCTGTTTCAGGCACCTGATTTTGCTGCTTGGAGCCGCAGTGCTGTGGACGCTCTGCTGTTTTGTCTCGTCTTGTCTTGTTTGTCTTGTCCTGTATTTCTAGTGTTTGGACGCTTTCAACAAGACCTGTACTGAAGGGAAGGTTGTGTGGGCAGAGCATTGTTTCTCTGACTCCGTTGAACAGAGCATCTGGACGACAACGACTGAGGATGGTTTAAAGTGTCTGCCATTATTCCTGAGTCTTCCTGCTTTTACAAGGACTGAGTGGTGGACTTGACTCCTTTGAGTTTGAGGAAATAACTCGGAGTGGTGGACATGAAACCTCAAAAGAATTGTTTTTATGAGAACTGTTTTTATGAATTTGTATAAATAAATATTGTAAATTTAGGATTTTAGCCTTTTTTAAACTGTAAATATTTTAAACTTAGGATTTTATTAAACAAACAATTGTGCAATTTAATTGGTGTCTGTGTGAACTTGTCTCATACCTCAGGTCTATGTGCCTTAAGGGTAACTTTTAGTAAAGTTTTTAACTAAATTCACTTTTATTTAAAATAATTCATTTTTTTAATACCCGTCCGGCTACACTAGCTTGACACATTTATGTCTATAAAACAATGAATATTAATTCAAATAACTCCAACGGGTTACAGTCAGTACATGGACAGCTTGTGATTACACTGTATTAATTTGGATATCAGTGGTGTTTTTTTTTATTTCATGATTTGTGTTAAAGTACTTGGGCGAAAAAAATCGAAGCTAGCTTGACACATTTGTCAGAGAGAGAGAGAGTCAGAGAGTCTTTATTGTCATTTGCACCACATGTGGTACATGTGGTGAAAACGAGATTATGTACACGGGGTCCCAGTTACATCCAACAACAAATGCAAGAGAAAAACAGTAATAACATCTAGGATTAACTAAGAGAAACATCAACTAGTAATACACTAAGCCCTAATGTAGTAGAAAAACATCATTATAAACAGCAGCACGAACATGAGTCTGTATGAGCAGATGGTCACAGATAGCAACAAGAAAACAGATCAGCATCAGCATGATGTGATATTTTGCAGTGATTGGCCCTCATGCACGAACCGTTCGTACGCACAGATTTGTTCTCAAACTGTGCGTACGAGTGATTTAGGATCATTTGTGGCATCCAACAATGTTTTCGTATCCTAGGATTTTTTTCAGATACGAACAAAATTTACGTGTGGTCCAGACCTGTCGTATATTTTACGAGGAGTCGGTCTGCTGTCATCCAGACGGCCTTTTCTCCACTAATAACTTTATATTTCGTTATTTAGAAAATATTTTGAGTTTAAAAACAATTAAATGCAACCACACATATTGGTTTAATTAAAGCGGCTTCAACACCCCCCCCCCCACGTCCACCACCTTGCGCCACCCGCGCGTGGCCCCCCGCGCCACTCATGTCGACCACCGTGTGCCACGCAACGCGCCCCCCCGCGCCACCACCTTGCGCCACCCGCGCGTGGCCCCCCGCGCCACTCATGTCGACCACCGTGGCACGCAGCGCCACGCCACGCGCCCCCCCCCCGCGCGGCCGCACCACTCATGTCGACCACCTCCTGTCATGTTGGCACGCGTCTTGCGCACCTTGGCTGCCACCACCTCCTGTCATGTTGTCAGGAGGCGGTCAAGGATTGACCACCTCCTGACCACCTCCTGTCAGTGCTGCGGCGAGATGTTGTTTTGAAGCCATTTTCAGATCAAACCATTTATTCTTGATTCCTGATACTGTACGACCCACGGGAGAACATGCACTATATTAATATGAAGTTAACTGTAGTTTCGAGACATCTTAAAATGCTTCTGTTCAGAAACACATCCGACACTTGCGGGGGGTGGGGGGTAGCGGTGCGCTCTTCTGAATAAGTTAAACTATAATGTAACACAATACACTAAAATTAGATATATTTGACCATCCGACACTTGCGGGGGGGTGGGGGGGTAGCCACAGCGCGACTGAGAGCAGATCTCCGAACGCGTGAAGTTCCTTCTTGAGTTTGAATGAATGGCCACTTCCTGCTGTCAGAAGGCAGGAAGCGTGGCCTTATATGGTGTTTTGAGGGGTGGAAATTATGTAAATTACCTTCCCGCGAGCACGCGCAGGTGAGTAGAACAGGTGGGATCCATCAACTTTAAGCAGCCCGTTTACACGCTTTTCCTGTGGATAGAAGACTTTGTTGGATCTGACGTGGCATGTTCGTACGAACGCTTCGTACGAACAAAAGTAGGAGAAATTTAGGATAAAAATACGAACATTTTCGTGCATGAGGGCCATTATTCTTATTTATTCATGAGTCTAACAGCCTCAGGGTAGAAGCTGTTCCTCAGTCTAGTGGTTCTACATTTGATGCTCCTCAACCTCCGTCCTGAGGGGAGTGGGGCAAAGAGTGAGTGTGCTGGGTGAGTGAGGTCTTTCAT
The DNA here is from genome assembly GCA_038048925.1 of Garcialebias charrua. NCBI lineage: Eukaryota > Metazoa > Chordata > Actinopteri > Cyprinodontiformes > Rivulidae > Garcialebias > Garcialebias charrua. The sequence goes on from JBBPBX010069357.1 coordinate 3,156, forward strand.
GATGCAGGTGGCTCTTTTCCTGCATCTGGAGGTGTAAATGTCTGTGATGGTGGGGAGACTGACTCCAACAGACTTCTGTGCAGCCTTCACCACTCTCTGTAGAGCTTTCCTCTCTGCAACTGTGCAGCCTCCATGCCACACATTGATGCTGGAGCACAGGATGCTCTCCACTGCACACCTGTAGAAGGAGGTGAGAACTGGGCTGCTCAGACCAGCTCGTCTCAGCCGTCTGAGGAAGTAGAGTCTCTGATGACCTTTCTTGATCAGGCTGGTGGTGTTGTTGCTCCAGCTGAGGTTATCATTCAAGTGTACACCCAAGTATTTGTAGCTGGAGACCACCTCCACCGCAGATCCACCTATGTTCAGTGGGGCATGGGTGTGTTTGTTCCTTCTGAAGTCCACAATCATCTCCTTTGTCTTCTTCACATTCATGTGAAGATTATTCTCTTTGCACCAGCTCTCCAGGTGTTCCACCTCCTGTCTGTAGCTGGACTCATCATTGTTTGTGATGCATCCCACCACCGCTGTATCATCTGCAAACTTAACAATATGACAGCCTGGATGTGTGGCTGTACAATCATATGTGAGCAGAGTGAACAGAAGAGGGCTCAGCACACATCCTTGGGGAGAGCCAGTGCTGAGGGTAATGGTGGAGGAGGAGAAGTTGTGGATCTTCACGGACTGTGGTCTGTTTGTTAAGAAGTCTAGTACCCAGTTACAAACGGAGGGGCTTAGTCCAAGTGTGGATAGTTTGTCTATCAGAGTTTGGGGGATCAGGGTGTTGAAGGCAGACGTGAAGTCCACAAAGAGCATGCGCACGTATGAGTCCTTCTGATCCAGGTGAGTGAGAGCAGTGTGGACCAGAGGAGACGGCATCCTCTGTTGATCGGTTCTCACGGTATGCATACTGATGAGGGTCCTCATTGATGTTGACGGTTGCCTTGATGTGGGACATGACCAGTTTCTCAAAACATTTAGCGACTATCGGGGTGAGGGCCACCGGTCTATAGTCATTCAGACCAGTCACTGTGGAGCTCTTTGGAACTGGGATGATGGTGGCGGTCTAAGTCATTCAGACCAGTCACTGTGGAGCTCTTTGGAACTGGGATGATGGTGGCAGTCTTCAGGCAGGTGGGAACTGACTCCAGTGAAAGTGAGGTGGTGAAGATGTCAGCCAGCACCTCACAGAGCTGGTCCGCACATTCCTTCAGAACTTTCCCTGGGATGTTGTCTGGTCCGGTTGCTTTATGAGGGTTGATCCTTCTGAGACTGCCTCTCACTTCTGCTGCGGTCACTCTGAGATGCTCTTCATCTGGTGATGAGGTGAGTCTGGTGCTAGCTGGTCTGTTTGGATCTTCAAAACGTGCATAAAACTTATTGAGGGCATCAGGCAGAGATGGGTCCCTGGGGCATTGTTTGTTCTTGCCTTTGTAATCTGTTATGCATTTGATGCCCTTCCACATGCTCCGTGGGTCTTGTGAGGTGAACTGTCCCTCGATCCTCTGTGCATACGTGGCCTTGGCCTTCAACCAGTTCTTTCCTGCTCTTTCTCAGCTCCTCTGTATCTCCAGACTTGAATGCATTGTCCCTGGCTGCTAGCAGGGTGCGGACTTGTTTATTTAACCAGGGTTTTTCATTGGGGTAAGATTTAACATATTTTTTTATGGATACATTTTCAGAGCATGTGCTGATGTAACCCATAACTGAGGACGCATAAAGTTCCAGATCCACTGAGCTCCCATCAGTAGCTGCCTCCTTGAAGACAGACCAGTCTGTCTGCTCAAAACAGTCTTTCAGCATGGAGGTACTATCTTGGAACCAAACTCTTATCTCTCTTTGTTCCGGCTTGGAGCGTCTCAGCGGGGGGAGCTGTCTTGGGACCAGGATCAAAGCGCAGTGATCGGAAGCTCCGAGCGGTGGGCGTGGCTTTGCCGTGTACTCCCCCTTTACATTCGTGTAGACTTGGTCAAGCGTTTTATTTCCTCTTGTTGCTATGAAAACGTTCTGATTGAAAGTTGGGAGGAAGACCTGTAGATCCACGTGATTGAAGTCACCAGAAACAATGAAGAGCCCCTCAGGATATTTACATTGCAACGAGGTGAGTAAGTCATGAATTTCTCCCTGGGCGTCATTAGCATTAGCATCAGGGGCTATGTAAATAGCAGAGATTAGAATCACAGAATAATCGCGGGGGATGTAGTGTGGTCGACATCTTACTGTGATCATCTCCACAGCAGCTGAGCAGTGCCTATTTATCACAGCACAGTTCGTGCACCAATTTTTGTGCACGTAAATACAAACACCACTCCTCGTGTTTTCCCCGTAGTCTCGGTGCACCGGTCCGTTCTGAAAAAGAGCCTGTCGTCCAGCTCATAAACAGAGTCCGGTGTATCCTCAGAGATCCACGTTTCCGTCAGGCAGAGCACAGAGCACCTCCTCATCTCCTCCGACGTGGTCACTCTCAAACGAAGTAGATCCATTTTGTTGTCCAGCGAGCGGACGTTGGACAGAAAAAGAGCCGGCATCGGGGGTCTCCCGGTTTTAGCGTCTGCCCGCAGTCTCGTCATAATTCCTGCTCGGCAGCCCCGCTTCTTTCCTCGGGAGCACCGCTTCCTTTTCTTTCCCCTGGAGCGTGAACCGGAGCGCATCTGCTTCCAGAAAGATGTTCTTAACAGCTCCAATCTTCCGAGCTCTGATTTGAGTTTGTTGCTGATATCAGCTGTGCCCTGTGGTAAATCCGCTCCGATTCTTAACAGTTCAGTTCGGCTATAATTCACCCGCAAAAAACGCGCAGAGTCAGGTACAAAAACACTATTAAAATTACTAAAAACTAGGATGAACCGGGAGCTCGTGAAGCTGCGGCTGGTCTGAGCGCGGCCATCATCTATAAAACATTGAATATTAAAAACATTGAATATTAATTCAAATAACTCCAACGGGTTAGTCAGTACATGGACATCTTGTGATTACACTGTATTAAACTGGATAATATCAGTGGTGTGGGTTTTTAGGTATTTCATGATTTGTTACAAAGTACTATGGCGAAAATGATTAAAGCTAGCTTGACACATGTCTATTAAACATTGAATATTAATTTAAATTACTCCCAACGGGTTACAGTCAGTACATGAACATCCTGTGATTACATTCTGTAAAAAAAAAAAGTTTCTGGACTAAAAAACATTTTTCTTTTACAGTCAACAGAAGAAAATCATCAGAATTGAACAACCTGTGTCTTCTGGAGGAAGCCGTGAGACACCAGATGGAAATTAGTTACTTCTGTTTGTCACTTCAAACTTTTCCTATTAAACGTTATATTTTCTTAAGTGGTGTCCTCGAACATTCAATTTCCTAAACTTATTTTACAATGTGAAGTGTGTATAGTGTTTAAATCCATACTGGAAGTTAAGAGAACTTTCCATTTGCATTTGACCTTTAAAGAATCATAAGATAAAGATTATTAGAATCTGCTCAACTGTTATTACGTTATAAATTATTTGGTTCTAGGATGAAGTCAGACAAAAACAGTCAAAAATGGCCAAAGTCCTTTGAACAATTTAAAGTTAAAGTTCACAGACCATCCATCATCCATCCATCATCTGCACCCAGCAGCAACTTTACCAGGGAGACACAGGTATCAACATCCACCCCTTCAGCTCCTCAAGGTGTTCAGACCATCCATCCATCCATCATCTGCACCCAGAAGCAGCTTTGCCAGGGAGACACTGGCAGTTTCAAAGATCACAGTGTGATGTTTTAAATCAACTTTATTTATAATTTATTATTAGCACTTTGAGATTTTCATTAATGAAAAGTGTGTTATAAATTGAATTCATTATTGTTATTAAGCACATTTTAAAAACCACAGGGTCAACCAAAGTGCTGTACAATAACATAAAAGACAAGTTAATTAAAAACTATAAAGCATACAAAAATACATATACTGTACCAGTTTTACTGCAGGTGTGTTAACATGCCATAAAAGATAAGATCACGCGTTAAAAGTCAAGGAAGAAAAGTGTGTTTTTAAAAGAGATTTAAAAACAGGAGAGAAGGCCTCCGACACTGAACGGTTCCACAGCCTGGGAGCAACAAGGCCAAACGCTGTCACCTCTGAGCTTCAACCTAGTTTTGAGGACTGTCAGCAGCAACTGCTCAGCTGATCTGAGATCGAGGAGGGCAGGAAGGTTGAAGCAGCTCAGACAAATATGGTTTTGCAACTTTATCAAGCACCTTGTGCATAACTAAATAATAAAAAAAGTTTTTAATACAGCTGTATTGTAAAAATAGTAAATTGGAAAATACATGGGTTTAAAGAAGGCAACAAGGCAGGATTATGAATTGGGTTTAAAGATTACAGCTCATGAGGTACTCATGACATCTCTTTCACAACATTCTGTCAAAGCCTTTATTGTGTTCTTCTAGTGGTGGCTACTAGTAAATAGCTTGAGGGAACACTACTGCCACCATGTGGTAAGACGAGGATTCTGGGCCCCGCCCACAGAAGGGGTACAAAAAAAGCTGTGGAAACAGAACTTAGATGTAACCCGACCCGAACTGAGCCGATCAGAGCGGTGGAAAAGGGGCATAAATACCCCCAAAACTCAGCCCCGATCATTAAAGCTGGCCCATTTTATAGGTTTATTCAGCCTCTTTCATAACTCCTCCCTTAGCAACTCAATCAAAAAGTTCTAGATTTTTACCATTCCCCTTTACCATTTACTGCTATGAGGTCATAATCGCCAACTGCTCAGTACTGGTTTTATTACTTACTGGAACATATTGCACTAAATTTTTTCTCATCACCATGACTTGCTACTTAGTTCAAGTTCAAGTTCACTCAGGCATCTTTGTTAAAGTAACCCACGTTGTATTGAACTTTAATCAGAACACTCATCACATCCAACTTTAACTATTTTTAAATGATTTGAGTTACAAAAATGATTGTGAATACAATGATTTAGTTATATTGAATACCTTTAATACACATTGAATACATTTAATACACAAATTGTACTTTTAAGATTAGTTTTAATAAACCACGTTCAGGTGAAACTCCCCCGCAGGCCCTAAAGAACAGACTTCCTTTTCCCACTAAAACCCACATTATTAGACATCAGCAGTTTCACATAAAGTCTTCAGTGTTGACCGCTCTAGCCCCCTGAATGCATTCGACTGGTTGCTGGAGTCCCTAGTGCCATGCTTTGGACTATGGAGCTGCAATGCAGGATCTGCTTTTCAGCATTAGTCACTTAGAGGAAAATAATTTGAAATAGTGAATGGGCCGGTAGTAAACTGGGGGTTTAGCACCATGCTTACTCCAGCCCATCACGCAGCTGGTCTGGGGTCTCTGCTGCTCAGGTCTGCTGGAGGACCGCTAACGGAAGCTAGTCTCAGAATTTACTTTAAGCATTTGAGAAATTTAGGTACACTGGTGAAAATAACTCAATTTTTAAATCTTTATTGGAAATATTGTATAGTCAATCAAGTCATTTATTTGCCTGTAAGAAGAAGAAGGAGATGTCAATATATGCATTTGCAACAGTTTGCATAAAAAAATTAAAAGAAAACTGAGAATGTTACTAACTGCAGTGGTAAAGTGTGTTCAGCTTCTTGGTGTCCAGATTGCTCAGATGAGACCTTTGACCGATCCTTTTGTTAGAGTCTTTGGACACAATCGTTGGACTTCCATCTATGCTGAAATAAGACCTGAGACAAAAAACAATGAAAAACCTCAAAGACGCAGCAACTTTAAACACACTAGTCTTGAGCTTTTTTTTAAGTTTCACTTCAACTCAAAAGGAAAAACAAAAAAACAGTTCCAACTTTTTTTTTAACTGCATAAAATTCTTGCCAGCTGAACTCACATGCAAGTCACTCCCTCCCTTCCCTGCTGAGGGTTGTTTGGTCACAGGTTTCATACTGTATGAAGTTCTGAGTTTGAAAAGTTTGGAGTGAGGGCTGCATGTTAAGTGCTGGAAAGTTGAAACCAGAGCCTTCCTAAGTCAAGTTAACTCGTTTAACAAATAGTTTTCCTGCCATCTTGTCTAAAATATGAACAAGACAAAGAGTGGTTCCCACTTAATGTGTAGGGAACAGCAGAGTCATGGCTTGAGGTTCTGGCTCACATGTTTCTGTTGAGGTCCTCACTGTAGATTTTCAGCTTTAACTGCACTTTAGGGTGATAAAAGTCTAGCTGAACAATTGCATTTGCAATGATATCGCAATATGATAAAATGAGATTTTCTAATCGTGAAGGCTGCAATTTGACTGGTCACGTGACAAATCTTGAACACTTAAAGAAAAATACACCACAAAGACATTTACGATGGTTGCATGGCTAGAATGACAACAACCAGTGCTTCAACTTCAAGTAAGTATCAAGTATCAGCCGACAGGGATCCTGTTTGAACTTCAAACAGTAAATTTTGTTTATATCCAATTTTTTTTTTTACATTTATTTATTAACTGTAATGTGAAGTTCAGACAGTAGTTAGGAAGTTCACTTAACATGCAGGGCCGGCCCAAGGCATAGGCAAACTAAGCGGCTGCTTAGGGCCACTAGGGGGCCCCCTAAGTGCAACAGATCATTTATTTAGTAATGATTTCCATGTGATTCTATTTAATCTTTTAAGTTCAGCTTTTGCAAATTGTTACATACATTTACATCGTTTTAAGAACCAATTATTCAACTTTAAGTTTCATTTAAAGTTTAATAAATTGATTAAATTTCATTTTATCAATTTTACGTGGTTTCATTGTTCATTTACATTATTTAAGTATTTCCTTGAATTTTTTTTCTCTTTTGTCTGTTTTTGCGCCAATTTTTTTTGCATCCAACTTATTTTATCTGTTGATCTTGCGTTCCAAATTATTTTGAACATTATTTATTTTATTAATTGCTGCAGTTCTTTGGAACCAAAGTTAATAAACCAGATGACATTTTTGCAATAAAATACTTTATACTGGTGTGTTTTTTTTTGTGTTACTTTTAGTACGAAAATACACATAGGATAATGTAACCAGGGCTGTCAAGTTGCAATGGGTTTATGTTAGATGATCAGATCATTCACTGACCTGACTGTTGATTGCAGTAATCTACATTATTAGCAAAAATAGAGGGCCCCAAACCAAATTTCGCTTAGGGCCCCATGGAGGCTTGGGCCTGCCCTGTTAACATGTTTACTATTATGTTTATGAAACAAGAAAATATAGAAATGGTAAAAGAAAAGGCATAGATTAGTTTGCTTTATTGTTATATCTGCTTTAAATAAATCTGACATAATTATAAAACATTTAGTGCTTCAGTTTGTTGAAAAAAAAAATTGCGTTCTATCGCAATTTATAGAGAAAAAAAATTGCAATTACATTTTCCAAAATCGTTCAGCCCTAATAAAGTCATTGAGTAAAAAGACAATCCCTCTTGGGATTGTCACGTCTTGGATTAGAGAATCTAAAAGGAGGGGTTACAACTTACTTTCCATAGTGCATGATTGATCCAAGGTCATAAGGCAGGTCCAGGAGGTCTCCTCGTTTGATTTCAAAGTTCTTTTTTTGGTCTAAAAATGGAAAAATAAATATTTAACTGCCACACTTTGACGTGAACAAAAACATCTTTAGGCATTTAACTCAGACCCATTTTATTGAAGCTGATCATATTGAGATCTACGCAGCAGATTCCATCTCACCCCATCTTCAGCATCCCCATGCAGAGCATCCTTCATGAACCAGCATCCGCTCATGTCCAAACAGTCTTAACGCCAAGCAGTCACTGGCTCATTTTTAAAATGCCATTTATTTTGGTCCCTCTGAATGAGAAATCCTAATTTTTTCCTCATCTCTGGAACCTCCAGCTCCCGTCTGTTGGTGCCACGGTTCAACCTTACAGAAGAGTCTTGAAAACTTACTCTTGCAGCCATCTTGTCACAAATCAACCGACACTCCTCCATCCTGTCTGATCTTACCTCGTAAGTTCACCTGCTACTTTGCATAGTTAACCTCAGAATTTATTCACCTTCGATACATTTGAGTGGATGAGGTGAAGTTTTTGGGTGTAATTGTTGAGAGACTGTCGTGGAAACGGCATGTAAATTTTGTTAAAACTGGCTATCCAAATCTATTGCTGTAAAAGGACTTGTTAAATGATACGGCTCTTTATTTATAAAACTCAATTTTTGTTCCACATTTAATTTGTTGTGTGGAGGTTTGGGGTAAAGCCTGTACAACTATAACAAATTCTATTTTTATTTTACAGAAAAGAGCGGTGAGAATTATTGCTAGAAAGCCTTATCGTCATCCATCGAATGTATTTTAAACAACTCAAATTATTGAAATTTTATGAATTGGTAGATATAATATCTTGTTAGTAATGCATAGGGCTCATAATATGCTACCCACAAATGATTTTTATGAAGAGAGAAAGCCGTTACAGTTTAAAAGGAACTTAAATGTTTGTTAAACCTAGATATAGGACTAGTTTGAAGGGCAGTTTTATTTCGAATAAGGGAGTGGAATATTTTGGATAAGGATGTTTAAGATGTAAACGCTGTGATGAAATTTAAAAAAAATCATCAAGTCTAAACCGCTAGCAAAATACTAAAGCATCCTAATGTATTTGTTAATTGATGAGTGTGAAATGTTACTAAATTGATCTGTTGTTTCTGGAAGATTTTTTAAATTGATTGAAAAGAAAAAAAAAATTATTTTATTTTTATTCTGTTTTAACTTTTTCTTTAGAAAGGGGCAGACAAAAGAAACTTTTCTGCCAATTTTCATTTTATGCATTTTGATTTTTTTCACATATTTATGAAATAGTTTTCCCCATTATCTTTTATGGGGTTTTTTTATGTGTAAAATGAATAAAAACTTAAAATTCAAATTTGTTAAATCGGGCAAATCCCAGTGAGATCAGATCTCTTTTTCAAGGGAGGCCTGGGTCTGAACACTGTCCAACATGCAGGTTTAAGAACTGTGGGAGGAAACCATGTCTCTGGGGAAAAGCCACGCAAATACAAACGCCACATAAAGGACCCAGGTCCAACCCGGGGATTGAACCCAGGACCTTCTTGCTGGGTGGCTACAGGGATAACCAAGCTTTCATTCTGCCAGCATCTTCATTGTTCCAACCTTCCTCATCCAGAACAATTCTATCCATAGCATGCCCCCACCTGCTCCCTACTGTTGAGTTCAAAAATGTTATTTGCAAACAGACCATCGTTGGTCCTGACATCATCTACCAGCCCGTTTCAGTTTAACATGGTCTTCCACTGGCAGTCAATTGCCATCGTAGTTTCCCTTGATTAGTTCATGAAGACAGAGCTGAGACAATGTGAACAAGTGAAGGGACAGTTTGTAATTGATAAAGGATGATTAGTATGGAAATGATGGGGGGGGGGGGGGGAGAGAAGACCACAGGTAGTTTGTGGATGTATTGAGGGAAACAGATGGACAGGAGGATGATAAGATTGACAATCCACTGGTTGCACAGAACAGAGCAGCCAAAAGGTTTCTTCATTCCATTATAATTTACTGCATTTATAGGATGCAAAGTCAACTTTTAATTTTAAAATTTGTGCATCAACCCTTTGCTGCAGGAGTTCAAGGGGGTTGAGCCACTTTAACGTCCTTTAAGTTGATACACTTACCTGGGGCTATGTTGGTCCACTGCACAGATGCGTAGAGGTCTCGGTCCTGGCGGTTGTGTTCATGGTGCATACCCAAAGCATGAATGAGCTCATGGCATATGTTCCCCACAGAACACGCGTCTGAAAAGAAAATTGACTGAGAGCCTCCCTGGCAGCCGACGTATGACGCACAGCTGGAATAAAATAAATTTAAAAAAAAAACAGTGAGTTCTTTGCAAGATGTGATTTGAACCGGTGGAATCATTTTACATTTAAGACCATTGGGTGCACAAATTAAAAGTTTGTGGATTTTCTAAGTACCAAAATGTACATTCAGGGCCAAATACCATCACAGTCAACTGCAGCTGGTCTTTTTGCCAGTATCACGAGGATTTGACATTAAATTGACCAATACTGAAAATAAAGGGTCCAAGAAACTTGGGGGAAAGATTCACATGCGAGGAAAGTTGACATTTTCAGACTGTTGGATCAAACTATGAACTTTCAGATGTTCTTCCACCTTATTTCTTAAGGCTGGCTGCTCAAGAAGACAAAGGAGATGATTGTGGACTTCAGAAGGAACACGCCCACACCCCACAGAACATAGGTGGATCTGCAGTGGAAGTGGTCTCCAGCTACAAATACTTGGGTGTACACTTGAATGATAACCTCAGCTGGAGCAACAACACCACCAGCCTGATCAAGAAAGGTCATCAGAGACTCTACTTCCTCAGACGGCTGAGACGAGCTGGTCTGAGCAGCCCAGTCCTCACCTCCTTCTACAGGTGTGCAGTGGAGAGCGTCCTGTGCTCCAGCATCAACGTGTGGCATGGAGGCTGCACAGTTGAAGAGAGGAAAGCTCTACAGAGAGTGGTGAAGGCTGCACAGAAGTCTGTTGGAGTCAGTCTCCCCACCATCACAGACATTTACACCTCCAGATGCAGGAAAAGAGCCACCTGCATCATGAAAGACCTCACTCACCCAGCACACTCACTCTTTGCCCCACTCCCCTCAGGACGGAGGTTGAGGAGCATCAAATGTAGAACCACTAGACTGAGGAACAGCTTCTACCCTGAGGCTGTTAGACTCATGAATAAATAAATAAAAATAAAATAAACACTGCAAAATATCACATCATGCTGATGCTGATCTGTTTTCTTGTTGTTGCTGTGTTCATTCATTGGGCAGCACGGTGGCACAACTGGTAGAGCTGCTGCCTCTCAGCGAGAAGGTTGCCGGTTCAAATCCCGGTCCGGGGCCTTTCTGGGTGGAGTTTGCATGTTCTCCCCGTGCATGCGTGGGTTTCCTCCGGGTACTCCGGTTTCCTCCCACAGACCAAAAAACATGCTTGTTAGGCTGATTGGTGACTCTAAATTGACCCTAGGTGTGAGTGTGAGAGTGGATGGTTGTTTGGTGTGAGTGAGACAGGTCCCTCTTGTAAATGAGTCCCCGTGACTCAACGAGGCTAGCCTGTATAAATAAAGGTTGAATGAATGAATGAATCTGTGACCATCTGCTCATACAGACTCATGTTCGTGCTGCTGTTTATAATGATGTTTCTCCACTATATTAGGCTTAGTGTATTACTAGTTGATGTTTTTCTTAGTTAATTCTAGATATTACTGTTTCTCTCTTGCATTTGTTGGATGTAACTGGGACCCTGTGTACATAATCTCGTTTCCATCACATGTACCACATGCGGTGCAAATGACAATAAAGACTCGGACTCATCATCAGTCCCTGTGACCCACATCTTTAATCCGTCCATAAGCCAAAACTCCATTCTGCATCCTTGGAAAACAGTCCGTTCTTCCTTTGCTGAAGGGAGGTGACCCCACCTCACTGAACAACTATCGACCGATCTCTGCATTTTAGCCAAGGTTCTAAAAATACTGATAACTCTCAAATAAATAATTACCTGGACTAATTTGCCAAGAGAATGGAAATAGCTATAGTCAGTACCTTTTTCCAAAAGAAGGAGGAACATAGAGTGACCCATAAGAGTGGAGGAAGGAGTACACAGGTCGACTACATTCTGTGTAGAAGAGGAAACCTGAGAGAGATTGGAGACTGTAAGGTTGTGGCAGGGGAGAGCGTGGCAGACAGCATCAGATGATTGGTTAACTACAGGGGAATTAAGTTTATGAGCCACACAATGAAGATCTGGGAGAGAGTTGTGGAAGGAAGGCTTAGACAAGAGGTGACTATCTGTGAGCAGCAGTATGGTTTCATGCCAAGAAAGAGCACCACAGATGCCATCTTTGCTTTGAGGATGTTGATAGAGAAGTACAGAGAGGGTCAGAAAGAACTCCATTGTGTGTTTGTGGATTTAGAAAAAGCATATGACAGGGTGCCAAGAGAAGAGGTGTGGTATTGCATGAGGAAATCTGGAGTGGCAGAAAAGTATGTTAGACTGGTACAGGACATGTATGAAGACAGCAGGACAGTGGTGAGATGTGCTGTAGGAGTGACAGATAGCTTCAAGGTGGGATTGCATCAAGGATCGGCTCTGAGCCCCTTCTTGTTTGCTCTGGTGATGGACCGACTAACAGATGAGGTCAGGCAGGAATCCCCATGGACTATGATGTTTGCAGATGACATTGTGATATGTGGTGAGAACAGGGAACAGGTGGAAGAGAACTTGGGGTCCACTGTACAGGAAAATGGGGAATGTGGTAAAGAGGTGAAGAAGAGAGTCCAGGCAGGATGGAGTGGATGGAGAAAAGTTTCAGGAGTGATTTGTGACAAAAAGGTGTCAGCAAAGGTCAAAGGAAAAGTTTACAAGACAGTGGTGAGACCAGCTATGTTGTATGGTCTGGAGACAGAGACATTGACAAAAAGACAGGAGAAAGAACTGGAAGTAGCAGAAATGAAGATGCTGAGGTTCTCCTTAGGAGTGACAAGGATGGATAAGATCAGAGGTACAGCACATGTTGAACAACTGGGAGATAAAGTTAGGGAGGCCAGACTGAGATGGTTTGGACATGTCGAGGAGGGACAGTGGGTATATTGGTAGAAGGATGTTAGAAATGCAGCTGCCAGGAAAAAGACAGAGGAAGGCCAAATAGGAGATATATGGATGCAGTTAGAGAGGACAGAGGATGCAGAGGACAGAGTGTAAAAAAAAATAATTAAAACCTCACCCTTTGCTCGTACTGAAATAAAGGTAGTTTGCTTCATCTGTACGATCCTTGAAGCGTACACAGGTGGAGGATGTTATCATGTTAAAAGCTTTCAAGATATCTTCCGTTCGATGAGCTGTTTGGATTAAAAATAAATTAAAGCTAGTTGGTTAAAAATCACTTGTGAAGTCCATGACCTACCCATTTCTGGAGATATAATGTAAGGGACACTAGCATTTTTCCACACTCTGCTCACTGCATTCCTGTCTTCCTGTTCATTCACAAACATTTAGATTTAGTTCTTTGTAAAGAGTTAAACGCAATAACAAAGTACTCATAAAAAATTAGTCTTACAGTTAATATGATGTCTCCCTCATCAAGTGATAAATCCATTTGAAGCTCTACAAGACAAACAAACCTTAACTTGTCAAACTGCATTTATACAAAAATAATGTTGCAGATCTTACCTTCCAGTGTCTCGCTGCTCACGTTCAAAACCTCAGATTTTGAAGTCAATGCTCCAACTAAAAATAAAAATTCCTGATTAAAAACATACATACATATACACACACACAAATTGAAACAAGGCGGCTTTAATTAAGCATTGAGAAAAGAAATGGCATCAACTAAGAAAAAAACGTGATTTTTTTTGCAACCATACCTTCTGAGGTCTGATTGGCAGCTGGGAACATGTCAACTATAGAAAGTGTAGAAGCATTTCCTGCAACAATAACCATTCAAGTTAAACTAATGTAGTTATTAAGAAGTGAAGATGTGCACGTGAAGGCAGCGAGGGTCAACCTGATGCAGAGGCAGCTCCATTAGTTAAGCCTACAGGAACGCCTATAAAAGGAACAAAAAATATATACAGTAAAACTAATCAATGGATATGATCAGGACTGAGTGGAACATGCATGCTTACCTGTTGACAAGCTGCAGAAACCCAGCAGCCACATAAAACAAAGCATCATTCTGTTAAAACAAGGTGGATGGGCAAACTACGCGTCGGCTGCTGGCGCTCAGGTTTAAATAAAAAAATCAGCTGCCGTCAATCATCTGAACAGCTGACATCACTTCCACTGATCCTCATCCAGCTGCAGTCTGAGCAGGAGGAGGTGCTGCGTCATCTCCCATGTGCAGTTGTGGATTTTGTGCAATCATCAGAATAAACATATTTATCCAAATTATTATTATTATTATATTTATCCAAATACATTTTGTTAAAAGACAAAGTTGTTATAACAGACATATTTGTAAAACCAAAATTCAGAACTAGTTTGAAGGGACGGTCTACCTCAATCCAGGGAATTGGATTATGGAATGGTTTGGAGAATGTAGTTAAAAATGCCAAGTCAATGTGTACATTTAAGAAAATGATCAAAACTAAATTGTTAAAAATATATATGAAGTAGCGTAATGTGTATTGTATTAGTTAGAAAATTAGAAAGAGTTATTCATTTGTTCTGTTACTGGAAGATTATTATTGCTTGAACTGATTGTTTGAAGAAAGGGGCAGATATAAGATTTTTTTCTTCTTTCTGCTACCTTTCTTTTTTATATTATGTACGTTATCATTTATGGGATTGTTTTTTTATTGTGTTTTTTGTAAAAAAAAAAAAAATAAAGAACAAATTTAATAAACATAAACATATTTATCACCCCCCGCCAGCGTTATAAAGGATAATATTTGTGCATGTGTTTGTTTCTTTGTTTGTACTACTAAAATATTAAAAATAACATTGAACAGAAATTAAATACACTTTTAGAAAACAATTATTGGATGTGCATTTACAACTAATTACATTTTGGAGTTTGTTTGAAAATAAAATGAATAAATGAACAATATGAATGGTATAGCTAGTCAACAACAGCCAAAAACAACTCAATTGTACAAATACTGAGGCAACATTTGATGTGGCAGTAGCTGAGAGTCATCCCCAGCACACAATCTGAGTGCTGCCATCACATGTTGGCTCTCATGACAATACTGTATTTCTTAAAGTTTGACTAAAATGGATAAAATGTTTGGAGTTTAAAAATCTGAAATGAAAGGCATGAGAAACGAATGTTCCTTCATGGACGTCTTAAATTGAATCTGGATTTTTTTTAAAGGTTATTCTGTTCACACAGGTTTTATTGTACAATTATCTGTTCATTTTCTCATTTTTTCTAATCAAGTGCAGCATTGATTTCCCTGTACAGGTAATTTATTGTTTCACTCAGTGATGCATATAAGAGCCTTACCAGAGCAATTTTTACTCTTGTTGTTGTTGTTGACACTCTTAAATTACAGTGTCAACAAAAATGAATTACACAATAGACATAGCCTATGTCTGGAAAGGCCAAAGTAATTAAAGTAATTGAACTATAAATGTAAAAAAAAAATTGCTTATTTGATGGAGGAATTTTGTGTTGCTTCAGAATGCACTCTAGATGGAAGCAAAGAGCAACAACTGGAGTTGATCCGTTCACATTGATGCTTCCTCATTTCATTTAGATTTAAATGTCACAGGATAATTTCTCCAAAACTGCTGTTGGACTGTACCAACATGTGCTCAATACTCAGAAAATTTTTGAAAAATGTGGAATAAAGAATTAGAAGCAATAAAACGTGAATTTTTATTTAATATATTGTTAATTTAATCGATTCAGTCATGTTGCATTAAAGTGTTATGATAAATAAGACAATACTGTGGATAACTCCTCCACAAATAAGTTAAAGAAAATGGATGACTGTATGTATGGATGTATGTATGGATGAATAGACTGATGGATGCATGGATGGTTGGTTGGTTTGTTGCATTGATGGATGAATGGAATGTTGATTTGTTGCACTAATGGATGGATGGATGGATGGATGGATGGATGGTTGGTTTGTTGCACTGATGGATGGATGGATGGATGATGGGTGGGTGGTTGGTTTGTTGCACTGATGGATGGATGGATGGATGGGTGGTTGGTTTGTTGTATTGATGGATGGATGGAA
>JBBPBX010069358.1:3508-18886 GCA_038048925.1 Garcialebias charrua
ACTCGGTTCTGTTGACGGGGCGGGGCACCCCACCTATATAATGGTAGGGGAAGAACTGACATTGTACTTGAGAGGAGATTATTACAGCATCATATAAAATCAATGATGATGATGATATCGAAACTGGATTGGTATCGGACGATATCCAAATTTAATTACAGTATCTAGATCGGATCAGAAGTTTAAAAAAAAAAAAAAAGTGGATCAGTGCATCCCTACACACCCCCGTTGATAAAAATCACAGAAGAGCTGAGCCCCCTGCCAAGGCTTGTAACCTAAGGGAAACACTAAATACTGTTCAGTTCCTTTAAGTAATAACCTCAACACACTACAAGTCTGTGTTTATACTGTGTGTGCTGAGTAAACCCACTGATCAGATTCATAATGCCCAATATTTGGACATCTGGTTTACAGACTGGGGGGTTGATCCTCATCCCCACAACAAGCCAAGGTCTCTGAGCACTACACTACAGCTGGTCCCAGTATGCCTGCTGTTAATTTCATAGTTTTACCATTAGTGCGTGTTACGGTTTCTGTAATTTTTTAAATCTCTTTGATGTTGTTTATGAAGCACCTTGATAACACTTTATCTGTTTTAACTGTGCTAATAAAGATAACTTGACTTGACTTGACTGTTGGGGTTGTCATAAGAATCTTTAAAACAAAGTGTATAAATATTGAATGTCTACTGTACAGTATTTTCTGGTGTATAGGTCGCACCTGTGTATAGGTCGCACCATCCAATTATTGCCAAATAATTGGAAAAATCCCTAGATAGGTCGCACTGGTGTATAGGTCGCACCTACGTTTAGCTCTGCTGCAAATGTCTGCCACAGGAGCGCACAGCAAGGCTTTTAAGAAGATTAACACTTAAAAACAATTGTTTGTTTGATAAAAAATTATAGCAAATATGTGTCTGAGCTGAACTTTTCCTTAATAAATGAACGTAATTGTGAAATGAGCTGGATTTTAAAATTTGTTTAGCTGAAAGTGATAAAAAGCCATATATAGGTCGCACCTGTGTATAGGTCACAGGCCTTGAAAAAACCATAAAAAGGTGCGACCTATACACCGGAAAATACGGTATGTGAAAAGCACGGTATAAGTGTGTGTGTATGTGTGTGTGAATGGATGAATAAGAAACACATTGTAAATCACTCTGTAGAACATAGAAGAGGCTGGAAAAATTAAAATGAAAAGCTGAAAATGTGTTTCAGTTACTTGTGTATAAGAAAGTGTTAGTAATCTGACATTTGAGTTTA
This sequence comes from Garcialebias charrua, assembly GCA_038048925.1. Classification (NCBI taxonomy): domain Eukaryota; kingdom Metazoa; phylum Chordata; class Actinopteri; order Cyprinodontiformes; family Rivulidae; genus Garcialebias; species Garcialebias charrua. Next base: position 4,771 of record JBBPBX010069358.1, read on the forward strand.
CTTCATTTTCTGACTAAAACAATAAATGGATAAATAAACAGAGGTTGTTTATGTCCTGAATAGTTTGTTTTGTAGGTGAACACGCCTTGTGTCATTTGTCTTGTGCTCATGCCTGTCACGTTGACCTTTCAGAGGTCATCTTGGATAGTAATGGCTCAGGCGAAGCAGCTGCACAGCGGCCGTCTCCCACCACCTCAGGAACAACGAAAATGACTCCAACCTTTGGAGATGGAGGAGTGGAAAAAGAGGAAGAATGGCAGCTGAAGGAGGACCTGATGGGAGCATTTGAAGGAGCATTGGATGTGGGAGGGAAACACGGGGACCTACGAGGGATCCGAGTGCTAAAGAATGACCGTGTAATGGGGGCTCGGGCAGGAAGTGGGCCATGCTTTGGAAATTGTGAGGATGATGATGGAGCAGAGTGGGTAGGTTATTCATTTATTATAGCTCTAGTTTATGAAATTGTAAAAATTATGTTGTGAAATGTGGTTTAATTTGGTATTCATCATGTTTCAGATCACTTTCCAAGTGAAGCGGGTCCGTAAACCTAAGGGGGATGGGTCAGAAAATGTTGGCATCTCTGATGAGAGCCAGACAGAGGAGTCCATGTCTGCAGGGAACTCTGTCCTGGAGATCAGTGGTCCAACTATCCCGTCCCCTGGCCCTTCAGGTAACAAACTAAAACTACATTTTAATTTAAAAAAACTAAAACTCCTTTTTAATTACCTGCAGCATCATTGGGGGGGGGGGTGTACTTGAGAGAGACGCGTTTGTTTTGTTTTTTATCAGGTCGCTGGAGAGACTATGCAAGTCTTGGGTGGCCAGGTCCAGAGGAGTGCCAACGGACACGAAGGGTTGACCTCACCACAGTAGCTAGCACCTGGTTGGCCGTTTCTGCCAAGAATATTGAGTAAGGCTGTTAAAACTATAGTTGGTCCTTGAAATACTTTTGTTCAAGTTTTGTCATGCGTGTAGTGACATAAAATGCCAAGTTGCAGCAAAAGTCATCTCAGTGAGCTATAAAGACAAAAGTAAACATTAAATATGTATTAAGTGTGAATCTGAAAGGGAACATACATAAATACATATGCATTGCTGCCTCTGCCATCTCAGCACATTGACAACCAAAGCTTCTGTCTTTGACTTTTTCCTTCTGTTCACCACTTCTCTGCAGCATCACGGACCACGTAGACTTTGCCACTCCGCTCCAGGAGCCAGCAGCTGAACCTTTATGTAATGCCAACTTGGCTGCTAGTATGCACACCCTGGACCACCTCGCAGGTGTAGCCAACCGTGCCGCCATCCACTACACAGGGGAGGGCCAACTGCGTGAGGTACACTGAGGAGAAGACTGCATACTGTACTTTGATCAACATGCAGACTGAGTACAAGCTATATAAAGGTGTTATCGAAGAAATTAGTTTTTATAAAAATAAGAAATGACGATACATTTACTAGGATTTTTATTCAAAAGTATTTAATTTCCACACATTAACAGTGTGAGTCTTTTTTGGCTGATTAGTGAAAGATTTATAGTGTTAGATGAGGTGAACACAGCTGAAATGTGGCTGATGTATATTTTAAGTCTGGAAACAAAAGTCCTATTTTATGGCAGAGCTTAATTTTCACATACGATTTAAAAATAATCAGTTTGTCCCAAATGTGTCGTCGTGTCTCTTTTGTTAACTCTGAAGGTCCTGCAGAACCTTGGCAAAGATAAGTTCTCACCTCAGTCCTTTGAGCAGGTGGGCACACGCATCGCTAAAGTTCTGGAGAAGGTAAGACCTCTCAGTTGATCCAAAATAATTCACAATCAACGCACTTTTTTTTTCTGTGCAAAATTTGTCAATTTATTGTTACATTTATTCAAACAAACATAGTTATTCACTTATTTGTCCTTAAGGTCTAATTTTCCCAGCTTGGATGAAAATATAAAAGTACAGTATTACAATTGAAACCAGATGTTTATATACACCATTTAAAGAGACACACATGCTTTTTGTTTTTCACACTGACATGACGTCCGAATAAACTTTTTCCGTTTTAGATCAATTAGGATGACCAGTTTTTTGTTTTGTTTTTGTTTTTCTATTTGCAAAATGCCAGAATAATGAGAGATCATTTTTAAGGTAAATTTTATTAAATCAAAGTCAAAAGTGTAAATACACTAAGATTACTATGCCTTTAAACAGTTTGGGACATTTTATGTCACGTCTTTGGAAGCTTCTGATAGATTTATTGATAACATCTAAGTTCATTAGAGAGACACATGTGTATGTAATTTAAGGAACACCTGAAACACACTGCTTCCTTGTGTGGCATCATGGGAAAGTCCAAAGAAATCAGCCAACATATCAGGAAGAGCATTGTGGACTTGCACAAGTCTGGATCATCATTGGGTGCAATGTCCAGATGCCTGAAGGTGCCTCATTCATCTGTACAAACAATTATATGCAATTACAAACATGATGGGAATGTCCAGCCGTCATAGCACTCAGGAAGGAGATGGGTTCTGTGTCCAAGAGATGAACATGCTTTGGTCTGAAATGTGCAGATCAACCCAAAAACAAAAGCAAAAGACCTGGTGAAGATGCTGGCTGAAGCTGGTTAGAGGGTCTCATTATCCACAGTGAAACGAGTACTGTATTGACATGAGCTGAAAGACCACTCTTCCAGGAAGAAGCCATTACTTCAAAAGGAGCATAAAAATCCAGAGTATTCTTCTTCTTTCGGCTTTTCCCTCTTCAGGGGTCTCCACAGCAAGTCATCCTCCTCCACCTCACTCTGTCCTCTGCATCCTCTGTCCTCACTCCAACTACCTTCATGTCCTCTCTAACTGCATCCATATATCTCCTCTTTGTCTTTTTCCTGGCAGCTGCATTTCTAACATCCTTCTACCAATATACCCACTGTCCCTCCTCTGGACATGTCCAAACCATCTCAGTCTGGCCTCCCTAACTTTATCTCCCAGTTGTTCAACATGTGCTGTACCTCTGATGATCTCATTCCTGATCTTATCCATCCTTGTCACTCCTAAGGAGAACCTCAGCATCTTCATTTCTGCTACTTCCAGTTCTTTCTCCTGTCTTTTTGTCAATGACACCGTCTCCAGACCATACAACATAGCTGGTCTCACCACTGTCTTGTAAACTTTTCCTTTGACCTTTGCTGACACCTTTTTGTCACAAATCACTCCTGAAACTTTTCTCCATCCACTCCATCCTGCCTGGACTCTCTTTTTCACCTCTTTACCACATTCCCCATTTTCCTGGACAGTGGACCCCAAGTACTTGAAGTCCTGCACCTTTGTGACCTCTGATCCTTGTAGCCTCACTGTTCCACTGGCCTCCCTCTCATTCACACACATGTACTCTGTCTTACTACGGCTGACTCATTCCTCTTCTTTCAAGTGAATACCTCCACCTCTCCAAGTTATCTTCCACCTGTCCCCTATTCTCGCCACAATGTCATCTGCAAACATCATAGTCCATGGGGATTTCTGCCTGACCTCATCTGTTAGTCGGTCCATCACCAGAGCAAACAAGAAGGTGCTCATCCAAATCCATAAAGACACAATGGAGTTCTTTCTGACCCTCTCTGTACTTCTCCATCAGCATTCTCAAAGCAAAGATGGCATCTGTGGTGCTCTTTCTTGGCATGAAACTATACTAAACTGCTCACAAATAGTCACCTTGTCTAAGTCTTGCTTCCACAACTCTCTCCCAGTTCTATTTCATCCCTCCTGACCGCCAGAAGGCGGTGCTGAAAAGCACTGAATATTCCCTTCATGCATGTGCTGTTCGAGTAATTATATCAACGATGTCACACAGGTGTGACCGGATAAGCAATCTTAGCCTAGCGTTATCCGTTAATTCAGTCCCTTTTTTCTTCTCGCGTGTGTTCAATCCAAGGCTACAGGCCTGTGGATTTTCTTTCTCGCCATCGCTGGAGGCCCGACTGCCTGTTGGCTGGAGCAGTGTGTTCACCCTCCATGGGCCGCAACGGTTTCACCTTTATTAAGGTATTTCATTGGGCTTCGGTGGCTTCGCCCCTCTCCCAAACCACAGTGTTGCTGATGTGGTTCAACACTGGTGAGTAAACTTTACTTAAGCAATACAGTATGTGCTTCTGCATCATGGGCTTCCCCAAGCACGTTCACCAGATTCTACAGGGTTAACGTGGTCGCCCCTCATCCCCTGGGCCAGGTTCTTCTGCAAGAATCCTCTGGGCTTCCTCAGTTAGGTATGTGCTCAGGATTCCATGTGACATCGTTGATACTAGTCATTTAGTAGCCTGGCCCTCGCCTTCCTGCACAGCTCCGCTCAATTCTCATTTCCCTTCACTGCTCAGTCTGGGACTTCTCCCATAGACAACGATTTCTCCGGCTGATTTTTGACCGGACCAATCAGAGAACAGAAGGGGCGGAGTTTTTGGCCCCTAACCCACGCCCCCACCTGTCCCAGCGCGCAGCCAGCTAGCATCCGCATGTTCTCATTCAAAGCGATGCAGGACTGTTTTATATGTGACACAAATGTATTAATTTCCCCTTCTTAAGCCCCCAGTATACTGTTCTTTGTGCCCAGCGCCGCTGGACTGGCGTGAGCTGCGCGCAGGCAGTTCATATTATACTCTGTGCAAGCGCAGCTCTCTGGAGTGCAGGCTACAGGACAAATTGAGGTCGCTGATTGGTCATTTGCTGACACGCGAGGCAGTTTATCAACGCGCGCGCGTAGGCGTAGTAAAATTGGAGCTTGGCGCGTTCACGCCCGCGATCAAAGGCTTTTGCCGCGGCGCTCCCACGGCGCCGAGCGGCGTGAGGCAAAAGAAACAGGTATATTGGGGCCTTTAATCCCTTATCTGGAGTTTTCTTTTGTTTTTTTGGCCAAAAGTCAAGTGATCGCTCCCTCCTCCCTCCTCCTCCTCCTCTCCCTCCGCTATGAGGAAATGCCTCAGGTTGTCACGAGAGAATTAAACTCGGGTTTTACGTTGCTACCCGAGTCCCATCAGATTTTCTGGTCTTCTGGTGTGCTGGACCAGCGATCCATGGTTTTAAATATATTTTTTAGAACGTTTTATTAACATATACAGGTAGTCCCCGACTTACGAGCGCTCTGACCTACGAGGTTCCAGACTTACGAGCTGGAGAATTTTTGGAAAAACGCAAAAAATACCGAGTTTTTCTGTGTTTTTTCACCACAGTTCGTTAGCTAAACATGTGGACACACGTTTCCGATCATTTTTATGCACTCGTAAGCAGTTTTTCTATGAAAAACGAGTGTTTGTAGTCGCGCTAGCAAAACCGTTCCAACTTACGAGCGAAATTCCGGACTTACGAGACACGTGGCGGCCGTTCCAAGTTACGAATTTTCGCTTTACGAGCGCCTCGGAGGAACGGAACTCGCTCGTAAGTCGGGGACTACCTGTAAACACAGAATATGCAGCGGCAGGCTGCAGCGAGAGAAAATGCTGCAGGAGGCGGAGCAGATGTCAAGTTCAACAGACCACGGGGGAGCAGCCATGGCTCTGAGGGGGAGGGAGCAGAATGCTTTTCCCTGTTCAAAATTTTTCTAAGATCCAATGGTTTTGTTCCTCAGCAGAGGCCACGCCTCCAGCAAGAATCGGTTCTCTATGGAGAAAGTCCAGACCCTAGTACGAAGCAAAGTGAAGGACAAGGGTCTGGTTTTAACCAGGCTAGTCATTTAGTGCTTTTCAGCACCACCCTCTGGCGGTCAGGAGGGATGAAATAGAACAAAAGTTACGAATGTAACTACGGTTCTATGAATCCCGGATGACCGCCAGAGCTTCTCTGTCACTCAGAATCCTTGCTTTATGCGAGAAGATTCTGTAGGACTGAATTAACAGATAACGCTAGGCTAAGTAGCCTCTTGATTGCTTATCCGGTCACACCTGTGTGACGTCGTTGATATAATTACTCAAACAGCGCAAGCGCAAAGGGAATATTCAGTTATTTTCAGCACCGCCCTCTGGTGGTCATCCGGGATTCATAGAACCGTAGTTACATTCGTAACTTTTGATCGTCATTGTGTGGTTCATCAAATAAATTCCTCTGTAGTTGTTACAACTCTGTACTTCACCCTTGTTCTTAAAAATGGGCACCAGCACACTTCTTCTCCAATCCTCAGGCCTTTTCTCACCCTCACATACGCCAATGAATATTTGGGTCAGAAGCCTCACTGCCATCTCTCCAAGACATTTCCAAACCTCCACTGATATGTCTTGAGGTCCTACTACCTTCCCCATCTTCATTCTTTTCAGTGTTTTCCTGACACCCTCACTAATCTTTCCCACTTCCTGGTAACCTCAACTTTTCTTTCTCTTTCATTCTGTTTTCATTCTGTTTGGTCATAATGACTGTGGTTATGTTTGGAGGAAAAAAAGGGGAAGCTTGCAATTCTCAGAGCACCATCCTGACTGTGAAACACGGGGTTGGCAGCATTATGTTGTGGGATTGTTTTACTGCAAGAGGGACTGGTGCAATTCACAAAATACCTGTAGATGGCATCATGAAGAAAGAACATTATGTGGAAATACTGAAGCAACATCTCAAAACATTTTCCAGGAAGTTAAAGCTTGGGCTCAAATGGGTCTTCCAAATGGACAATGACCCGAATCATAACTGGTTACAAAGTGGCTCAAGGATAACAAAGTCTATGTTTTGGAGTAGCCTTCACAAAGCCCTGATCTCAGTCCTATCAAAAATGTATGGGCAAAGCTGAAAAGGCATGTGCGAGCAATGCAGCCTACAAACATGTCTCATTTACACCAGTTCTGTCAGGAGGAATGAGCCAAAATTCCTGCCAACTATTGTGAGAAGCTTGTGGAAGGATATCCAAAAGGTTTGGGACAAAAGTCAAAGTCAACTTTATTGTCAGAACTGCAATATGTACAGGACATACACAGGATTGAAATTGCGTTTCTCTCAGTCCCTCGGTGCAACAGTAACCATTTAAACACTAAAACACTAAAACATTTAATAAACATAAGCAGTGCTTCGCAGCGCTAATCCAAAAATTAGTTCCGCTATTTCTAAAGCACTAATTAATTTATTTAGGTCCGCAATTTCAAAAGCACTAATGTCTTATGAAAATTAGGGGAAGCTAAATTTTAAACCGCTAATTCTAAAATAAAACACCATCAGACAAGAAGCAAGTTTTAAGTTGTTTGTATTGTACTATAGACTTAGGTATGTATTTATAATTATTATTATTATTATTAAATTTGTTCATTTTTTTTACAAAAGAAGCAATACAAGACAATCTCATAATGATAGTGTACAAAAATGTAAAAAAATGAAAGGTAGCAGAAAGAAGAATAAATCTTATTATATCTGCTCCTTATCTCCAACAATCAGATTAAACAACAGTAGTCAAACCATGTAAACAATAATAATCTTCAACCAACTTTTTCCAACAATCAGGTTAAACAATAATATTCTTCAACCAACAGTACAAAATGACTAACTCTTTCTAATTTTCTAACTAATACAATACACATTACGTTATTTCACATATATTTTTTTAACACATTTGTTTTGATCATTTTTTTAAATGTAAACATTGACTTGGCATTTTTAACTACATTCTCCAAGCCATTCCATAATCTAATTCCCTGAATTGAGGTAGAACGTCCCTTCAAACTGGTTCTGAATTGTGGTTTTACAAACAACTCTGTTCCCTTAAGATTATAACAACTTTGTCTTTTAACAAAGTGCATTTGGATATAATAATATTGTTTGTAATAATAATCATTTTCTTTGAGTATAACCAATAGACAGGAAGGTATTTATAATAATATTGTTTGTAATAATAATCATTTTCTTTGAGTATAACCAATAGACAAAATACACACAACAAAACAGACCCTGATTACACCCAAGAGTTCTTTTTTTTCTATTTTAAATCAGTTCTTGAATCCCGGATGATTAAAGGTCCATCAATCAATAATCTGGTAGTTTGTAGTTCATGATCCAGGGTAATATGTCCAGAAAAAAACAAATAGTTTGGTGCAATTTAAGTCCTACCGCACAGCTGCGGGGATCCGGTAGCTTGCCATCCTGGGTGGGAACAGGGGGTGAAAAAAACCCTGACCTAAACAAGGTCATAAACAAAACAAAAATTAGCATTACTTTATACACAGGACTAAACTGTTATCAAAATTTCTATAGGCAGTCAACAGATTTAATGAAAAGTAACTAAAATGATCCTAAAAGGATGAAATTACAAAAATCAAAGGATTTATTTAATACTTTACGTACATATATTCTATTCGGCCACGAAATTAACAAATGAGAATGATCTTTTAATCATTAAGACCACTTTTAAATCTCAAATACACGGGCGTGTTGCCACGGCATTTCTACATAAAACGAACCCAAATACATAAAACAAACGACTCACCGTCGAGTGGTGGACACAGAACACACAATACAATCCTCCGGCCACATTAATTTGGCTTGAAACAGCAGGGTTCTCTGCGGATTTATGAAGACACCGAGCACAAACAGCTAGCCACAACGTTAGCATCCAAGTTCACCTCTGACCCAGAAGATATCAAGATGGAATAGTCCATTTTCAGTAGGGGGATACTCAGGGACGGCTGGTATAAGTGGGCTAGTAGGGCTAAGCCCTACCTGGTATTCACAGGTTAAACATTATATAATTATATAATTATAAACAATTTATAAATAACAACTTAAAAATAAACAGAATTTAAAAATAATGTGTCTTATTTAGTGAAAATTACAGCAAAAACTGGTGCTAAACCATCTGGGGTTGTTCTGCGGGGCTAACTTTTCACAGCCCATTTTAATTCAATGTCTCTGTGGTTCAGAATGATTGACATGCGTCTCTCGCCACGCCCCCTCAGTTTGCGGCTCATTGGGGCTAATTCTGATCAGCCCAGGATCAGCCCAATGCCACAGAAATAAGCCAGTTAATAGGGTGGACGTACAATAACGTGCTTCAAGCCCAAGTTTATGTGGGTGTGGTTTAGTGTAGGTAGTGGTACCATGGCAAGCAAGATTAAAATTACTACTAATTTTATTTCCTCATGCATCGGGTCGGGGAGAGATAAAAAAAAAAAGACACCTGACCCAGTCTGACAAATCGGATGGAGCGAGGAGGAAGTGTTGTCTAGCTTCAAAAACACGGTAAAAACAATTGTTTGTTGCTAAAAATTATAGCAAAGATGTGTCTGAGCTTAACCTTTCCTTAATAAATTCACGAAATGGTCAATTATCAGCTGGATTTAAAGTAGTAGTTTGCCATGTGCACGCGCACACGCGCGCGGGTGGGACGGTGTGTGGGACGGTGTTCTGCACGCGCGCGGATGGACAGAACCGTCCCACACGCGCGCGGGTGGACAGAACGTGGGACAATGTGGGACGTGTTCTGTGCAGCGGGATGGAGCTGGCTGCACAGAACAGTGGCGGAGCTAGACTTTTATTGCTGGGGGGGCGAGGGGGGGCCAAGGCTATGGTAAGGGGTCCACTTACAGTGGTAAAAATAGACTTGTCCCAACTTTTTTGGGATTTGTTGACACTATGAAATTTTGAAACAACATATTTTTTCCTTAAAATGATACATTCTCTCAGTTTAAACTTTTGATCTGTGATCTAAATATTTTTAAGTTTAGAAATCAAGTCTTTTCATTTATTTATTTATTTATTTATTTATTATTTATTTATTTATTTATTTAAATTTTATTCATTTCATTAAAATCAAGTAACAACTCAAAAAAATAAAAAAACATACATTCAAAATAAAATGAAAGGCAGCAGATGAAGAATAATCTTATAATCTCTGCCCCTTTTACCCAAAGATACAACAATAAGTTACCAAAGATTAAAGTTAACTACATCATCAAATTAAAGACTACATCAACTCAAATAATATAATAATAATAATAATGTCTATTCCTGTCATCTGCATATGTTCCCATACACAGACGAAATTCGTCTCTGCATTTAACCCAACCACCTACCAGGTGGTGCAGTGAGCAGCCCGAAAGCGCCCGGGGAGCTGGAGAAATAGGTGTGCACTCATAGACACCCCAAGCTGGGTAGTGGCCGGGGCGCGAACCCGCGACCTTCGGATCCGTAGTCAAAAGCCCTGCCACTAGACCATCTTGGCTCCTAAATGATGATTCATATAAATTATTATGCTAGTTTTTCATATTCTTTCAAAAAAATCCCTTTTAACAATCTCTTAAATATATACAGTACAGAGATCTGGCTGTTTTAACATTTTCTTCCAGACCATTCCACAATCTTATTCCCTGAATTATTGTACACCGCTCCTTCAAACTGGTACGAAAACAAGGTTTCACAAACATTTCTGTCCCTTTAAGAAAATAAACAACATAAACTTTTTCTAAACAGCTTTAGTGTTTGACTTTGTCCACACTCATAAAACACAATGAAGTACAAAAAAATGAAAGTGGTACTGCTACCCCTAGCGGCCGAAAGTGGTAATAAAGTAACTTAGTAATCTAACTTAGTTACTTTCCAAATCAAGTAATCAGTAACTTAACTAAGTTACTTTTCCCAAGGACTTATCAGTAACTTAACTAAGTTACTTTTTCAATGTAACTATGCCATCACTGTTCGGAGGAGACACAGTTTGTCACCGTAGTCCTACACTGAGATGTAAAATAAATTAGAAGTTTTTGAAAAAACCTGTGAAACCTGAAAAAGTCCTGAAAAACGAGGGAAAAGGAGTGTGGAGGAGTGTGATGCAGTTATGCAAAGCTGTTTGACTGGGAAAATAATAATCTTTTACAGTTGAAACCCTTAATGCAGGGCAATGTAAGTTGGATGAAAAAGGTTCTATTTAAGCTTGGCTTTTGGTATTCTTGGTGGTTGGTTGTTTTACGCTTGTCTTTGTGCTGAAAAAGGACATAATGTCAATTTACAGTGGGTTTTCTTTATTTCACATTGATGCCTGTTGTTGGAATCCAACCTGCAGCATTACATGTATGTGTACATTATATGTGTGTGTGTATGTGTGTGTGTGTTTGTGTGTGTGTAAATTAGCCCACCCTAAAAATATCACCACCAGCCGCCACTGGGGATACTAGCCTGGCCCTCGCCTTCCTGCACAGCTCCGCTCAATTCTCATTTCCCTTCACTGCACAGTCTGGGACTTCTCTCATAGACAACGATTTCTCCGGTAGATTTTTGACCGGACCAATCAGAGAACAGAAGGGGCGGAGTTTTTGGCCCCTAACCCACGCCCCCACCTGTCCCAGCGCAGCCAGCGAGCAGCCGCATGTTCTCATTCAAAGCGATGCAAAGCGATGCAGGACTGTTTTATATGTGACACAAATTTATTAATTTCCCCTTCTTAATCCCTTATCTGGAGTTTTCTTTTGTTTTTTTCCCCAAAAGTCAAGTGTTCGCTCCCTCCTCCTCCTCCTCCTCTCCCTCCGCTGAACAAGGAAATGCCTCAGGTTGTCACGAGAGAATTAAAGTCAGGTTTTAAGTTGCTGCCCGAGTCCCATCAGATTTCCTGGTCTTCTGGTGTGTTGGACCAGCGATCCATGGTTTTATTTTATTTTATTAGGACGTTTTATTAACATATAAACACAATATGCAACGGAGCGAGAGAAAATTCAGCAGGAGGCGGAGCTGAAGTCAAGTTCAGCAGACCACGGGGGAGCAGCCATCAGCAGAGGCCACGCCTCCAGCAAGAATTGGTTGTCAATGGAGAGGTCCCAGACCCTTGTCTGAAGCGAAGTGAAGGACAGGGTCTGGTTTTAACCAGGCTAGGGGGATACAGAAATCGACCGGTTTTTGTATTGCGTATTTAATGATCGTTTTCATCGTAACTATAATTATTTTTATGTTAAATGTACATTAACAAGCAGGATCAATGTTAGGGATGTAGGTGACTGGCCGGGGCGCGGCGGGGCCGGTGCCCCTGCTGATTGGGATCCCCAGGCAACGGCATCATTTGCCTACATGGTAGATCCGAGTCTGTTCTCCGCTCTGCTCCCTCCCCCTCCAACCCTCCCTCCTCTCTGCTCTTTACGGTGGGGAAAAAGGTAAAACAAGCAGCTACGGAGCCAGCATAAGAGCTTGTAAATAAGTTTATTGGTTTTTACTGATAGATAATTAGTTATTAGCGGTACTGCATTTTAAATAAAAATAGCACAAATCCGCTTATGAATTATAAAAGTTAGTCAAACCACAAAAACGCTGACAAAAAGTTTAGGTCCGCTGTAAGCGGATTAGCGCTTTAGCGCTCTCTAGCGGTCTGTGCCCACCTTTGAACATAAGCATAAAATAGTAAAAGTGTAACACTGTCCTGAGTTTTTGCATAGTAGTATAAAAGTATGAAAATTTACACCAACACTAAAACACTAAACATTTAATGAACATAAGCATAAAATGAAATAATAAAAGTGTAATACTGTCCTGAGTTTTTGCATAGTAGTATAAAAAGTATATCTATAAAATAAACTGAAGGTTCTAGCATTGACATTTGCAAAGAGTGGCAAAGCAGCATATGAGTTAATGTACACAGTATATGTATGAGGTAGTTGATGTTGGTATAGAGGCAAAGTGGCATATGCAGTAAGGCACATTGGGCATCCTTAAATAAGGCTAGTCAGAGAATACTGTATATGTATCAGCAGTAGTGTAGATATAAAAGTAGTGTAAATGTAAACAGTAGTAATAAATGTAAACAGTAGTAATAAATGTAAACAGTATTAATAAATGTAAACAGTGAATGTAAACAGTAGTATGACTATAGGCAGTAATGTAATACAAACATTAGTGCAAATATGAGAAGTAGTGCAAACTGAATGAGCACATGACCGAGAGTTTAGTGAATAACCCGTTTGATGACACAGAGTCCAGTGTTAAAATCTTTGTGTTGTGTGGTAATGTGTGAGAAAGTTTTTTGTGTTAAGGCAGTTCAAATGGGAGGGGAGGCAGAGCAGGCAGAGTGTTTAGCATCCTGACTGCCTGATGAACAGAGCTGTCTCTCAGTCTGCTGGTTCGAGCCTGGAGACTCCTCAGTCTCCTCCCTGATGGCAGCAGTCTGAAGCAGCTGTGTAGTGGGTGTGTGGGATCACCTGCCATGCAGAGGGCTTTCCGAGTGAGGCGGTTGCTGTGTAAGTCCTGCAGTGAGGGGAAGGAGGTGCCGACGATCTTCTCAGCTGCTCTCACGATGCGCTGGAGGCTCTTGCGGCAGGATGCAGTACATGCACCAAACCACACAGTGATGCAGCTGGTCAGGACACTTTCTATGGCTCCCCTGTAGAAGGTGCACATGATGGGGGTTGAAGCTCCAGCCCTTTTCAGCTTGCGGAGAAAGTAGAGACGCTGGTGAGCCTTCTTGGCCAGTGATGCAGTGTTCCTGCTCCAGGACAGGTCCTCTGAGACGTGCACTCCCAGGAACTTGGTGCTGTCTACTCTCTCCACTGCGGTGCTGTTGATGGTCAGAGGGGCATGTTGGGCATCCCTCTTCCTGAAGTCCACAACAATCTCCTTTGTCTTCTCCACGTTGAGAGTGAGATTGTTGTGTCCGCACCACAAGGCCAGGCGGCTCACCTCGTTCCTGTAGTCCGTCTCATCGTTGTTGCTGATGAGACCTACCACTGTTGTGTCGTCCGCAAACTTGATGAAGTGGTTGGAGCTGTATGATGGTGTGCAGTCGTGTGTTAGCAGGGTGAATAGAAGGGGGCTCAGCACACATCCTTGTGGGGCCCCTGTGTTCAATGTGATGGTGCTAGATGTGTTACTCCCGACCCGTACTGTCTGTGGTCTCCCGGTCAGGAAGTCTAGCAGCCAGTTACACATTGAGGTGTTCAGCCCCAGACTGTCCAGTTTAAGGATGAGCTGTTGGGGGATGATGGTGTTGAATGCCGAGCTGAAGTCGATGAACAGCATTCTAACATAAGAGTCCTTCGTGTCCAGATGTGTGAGAGCTGTGTGGAGGGCAGAGGAGATGGCATCGTCGGTTGAGCGATTAGGTCGGTATGCAAATTGGAAGGGATCCAGGGAGGCAGGGAGGACAGATGTGATGCTTTTCATGACTAGCCGTTCAAAGCACTTCATCAGGATGGGGGTGAGTGCTACTGGGCGATA
>JBBPBX010069359.1:0-18885 GCA_038048925.1 Garcialebias charrua
CGAGACCGGGACGCGCGGGTGGCTCGTACTGCTCGGTTCAGCGAGAGTTTCATCTCGCTGAACTAACTTGAGCGCGGTTTAATGTGATGTTATGACTCTGCAGACATTTCACTTTGCTGTCTTACGATGTTTAGTGTAAAATATTTCCACACAGCAGACATGTTACGATGAAAAGTTGGCTAGCTGTTAGCTAAAATGTTACTCACCGAGTCCGCAGGCTGGAGCTGGCTGCAAACTATGGAATGGATTTCCTGACTTTCAGGCGGGTCTCATTACTCTGGGTTCATGAGACACGACTCCGTTCAGAAAATCCATTCCATAGTTTGAAGCCAACGTGCATCATGGATCGGAAAATAAGTACACTATGCTGGTAATGGATTTCGATACCGTATCGTATCGACTCCGTGCCGAGTGCAAAACACCAGCGGGCGGCTGTGGCTTGCGGGCCGGATCTAATAGTTATTAAATATCATCCAGAGGGCCATAAATAATTGCTTTGCGGGCCTGATCTGGCCCGGGGGCCGCCACTTTGACATATGTGCCTTAACTGCATTCTCACCAATAATGAAGCTGATAGGTTGAATGCCTGAGAAGTTCGTCAAAGTTCGACATGAGTAAAAATGAAAAATGATCAAAATTTGACCTTTGACCCAAAATGGCCACCTCCCTGTACAATTTAGAGGGTACCTCCAAGAGACTTTTTTTTCTTGAATCGGGGGGGGATCTACCTATGTACCGAGATTCAGATCTCTACGGCCTACGGTTTCCCCCAACTCACGTTAGGGGGCGCTGTAGAGCAGTTTGGCCACGCCCACTTGCGATTCCACCAGAATCCAAAAAATTAAGTTAGGGGACAATTTTGGGTGAAGTTTGGTGAGTTTTTGAATATGTTAAAGTAGGGCTGGACGATATGGCCAAAATTTTTATCACGATATAGTTCTTAATTTCGGTCGATATCGATATAATTCGATATCGATATAAACAATATAAAAGCCTAAAAAAAAACTATAAACTATACAAATAAATTAATGTTCTCCTTGTATTTGTATTTAGCCTCCAAAAAGATGGAAATCACCATCAAATAAACATAAACTTCTCAACCCAATAATTCTCAGTCGGGTCATCTGGACAGTTTCTTTTTTATAGAAACGTTTCACCCTCCATCCTCCATCCAATTTCTATAAAAAGAAACTGTCCAGATGACCCAACTGAGAATTATTGGATTTGGTACGTGGAATATTGAGCATGAACTTTCTTGCCATAAAATTCTCAACTGTGTCAATATTAATAGTTTTAACTTTAAACATCTTTAAAATTTACAGCATTGAAATTCATAGTTAATTAAATAAAACTTTTGGGTGTTGTTATTTATAAGAAGCTGACATAGAAATCTCATGGAAATTACTTAAGAATAAAAATAACAAAATCAATTGCATTACTGTATAAAGTAAAATAGTTTTTGAATGACAAAGTTTTGAATATATTGAATAATGTAATGATTGTTCCATATTTAATCTGTTGTATTGAAGTTTGGGGAAAAGCATGTAAAACTATTACAAACCCTGTTTTTTTTTGTTTTGTTTTTAAAGAGCTACAAGAATTATTAGTAGGAAGTGCTATGGTCACCCAACAAATATTTCATCAGTTTAAATTATTAAAATTTTATGATTTGGTTGAACATAGTATTTTACAAGTCATGTATAAAACTGAAAAAAAATTACCCCCCAAATATTCAATTAAAATTTGTTTAAAGTTATTAAACCCTGAAGGGAATGTAAATGTTTGTAAAACCTCCATTTAGGACTAGTTTGAAGGAGCTGAGTTGTAAATCAGGAAACAGGATTGTGTTGACTTGATATCACCATAAACATTTCTAAAACTATGTTTTAAAATATGATTAAATCAAAGTTGTTGGGAAGGTGTGGTGCAGGTGAAGTGAAGGTTGTTGTTTGTAGTTATTTTGTATTTTTTAAACAAGGGGCAGATATTAAAACACTATTTTCGTCTTTCTGCACATTTTCATTCAGTGTTTTTTCTTCTTCTGATGAATTTGTTTTATTTTGAATAAAAAAACATGCAGCGCTGCTGGGGCTGTTTGTTTACGTCGTAGTTTCAGGGAAACGTTGGCTCAAACTTTATTGTTCTTCATCTTCTGACTCTCATCATATTCTATCGAGTGGAAACTCTTCAGATTAAACAAGTTAGATGTTCCCACCGCTAGTTAGAACGACTTTGTCACGTTTTGCAAAATAAAGAAACCGAGTAAGACTCGCTGCAGATGAGACCTGCAGTTTAACAAAACCGAACTACGTCCACACCTACGAATTAGTCTTTCCTCTCATCAGTGATGTCGTCTCTTTCTCTTCGCTTGTGAAACTTTGTTCAGTCACATTCTGACGGTCATGAGCACTCGTTTGACTCGTTTTGAAGCGAAAACTTAACGCGCTTTGGAGACTAGCTTAGCTTTTAGCCTGCTACCGCTAACGCCTGCTGCTGGACTGAGCGCTGCGTAACAACGACGTCACCACGCACGTTTTGTGTCACAGCTTTTTCTGTCCGGGCGGGTTGTTGAAGCAGCCCGAACAGAAACAGAAAAACGTTGTAAAATCCTATCGAAATATCGAAAATATGCTTAAACTTCATATCATCGTTATTGAATAAAAGTATATCGCGATATTTATCGTTATTGAATTATCGTCCAGCACTATGTTAAAGGCCCCAAGCAGCCGCACGAAGTGACGGAAAAATAATAATAATTTAGAAGAAATCGAGCGATTACAATAGGCCTTCGCAGCGCTTAGCTGCTTCGGCCTAATTATGAAGTGTAGAAACTGTGGCACCAATGAAGGAAGGAACCTGTAAATTATTTTGTTTTAATAATTAAATGCAGGCTGACAAAATGGACTAAAAATGTTTGTTTTTTTGTGTCATTGCTTGGCACAGTGTAATTTAGTGTTGTGAAGGCTGCATGATGCCAGGTCATTTTCTGTTATGATCAGGTCTATCGCTAAGTCATAGAACAGTAACCACCCCACCACCACCACTGAAATTCACTGTTGGTGTTTATTAAAATGTCACCTTTTCACTGGGTGAAGTCAATATTGTTTTTAAACTACAAAGCAGATTCCAAAAAAGTTGGGACACTAAACTAGTTGTGAATAAAAACTGAATGCAATGATGTGGAGGTGCCAACATCTAATATTTTATTCAGAATAGAACACAAATCACAGATCAAAAGTTTAAACTGAGAGAATGTTTCATTTTAAGGGAAAAATATGTTGTTTCAAAATTTCATGGCGTCAACAAATCCTAAAAAGGTTAGGACAAGTGCATTCTTACCACTGTGTGGCATCCCCCCCTTCTTCTTACAACACTCAGCAGACGTCTGGGGACAGAGGAAACCAGTTTCTCAAGTTTAGAAATAGGAATGATCTCCCATTCATGTCTAATACAGGCCTCTGTTCAATCGTCTTGGGCCTTCTTTGTCGCACCTTCCTCTTTATGATGCGCCAAATGTTCTCTAATGCCCCTTTTCCACTTGCTCGGCCCAGAGCGGCTCAGTCTGGTCCGGTCTGGTTCAGTTCGGCTCGGCTCACATGTAGGTTTGTCTCCATTCACTACTGCAGCCCTTCTGTGGGCGGGGTGTAGAATCTCACTCGTCCTACCACGTGGTGGCGGTAGTGTTACCTCAAGCTATTTACTAGCCACCACTAAACGTTAGAAGAAGAACACCCTGCAGGACCTTGTCTCACCACCTGTTGGCGGTAATGTCCCTTGAGCTATTTAATGCTCTAATCTTACTTTATTGCCTTTTCAGCTTGTTTTAAACCCATGTGTTTTCCATTTTGTTTCTTTATAATAAAGATTATTCTCATATATGCACAAGGATCCTGTTAACATTGCTTAACACATCGATCGCACTGCCCTGTAATCAGTTAAACTATTTTTACAGTAAGGTACAGATTAGGAATTAATTAGGTTTCAATTGGCCCTGTAATATTAAAGGTTAGTATTTCATTAAATTTAAACTGTAATTTTTGTTAGGGATAATTCAAAGTCAAATGCAAATGGATAATTTGGTTTAAACTGTCCGTTAAACATTAAAAGCGTGTTTCTTTAAACGTAAAAATAAAGTAATAATAATTAAATGTTTGTTGATCAGGAAACTCGTTTGGGCATCCAAGAACAGCTTCATCGGGGTTGATGTTGACGTCTGTGCACCCCGGAAAAAGCTGCTGCACCCACGACCCGACATCAGGAAGGATGGATGGATGGGTTCATGTTGACGTCTGTGCATCCTTGGAAAAGCTGCTGCACTACCCATGACACGACATCAGGAAGGATGGATGGATGGATGGATGGCTGTTCAAATCTAATAATCTTTTTTCTTATGAATCTTTAAAGGGCAAATGCAAATGGAAAATATTCTTAACTTCCAGTATGTTTTTAAACAAACACTATACTGTAGACACTTAACATTGTAAAATATGTTTAGGAAATTATTGTTCAATGACACCACTTAAGAAAAAAAGTTTATTATGAAAACTAAGAAGTGAAAAAAGCACAACAATAAATACTGCATACACCTAAATGATTTTTTTCCCGTTGTCTCATGGGCCTCCAGAAGACACAAGTTGATAAATTCTGGTGTTGACTTCTTCCTCTTAACTGTAAAAAAAGAAAAACATGGTTACCGGTAATTCAGTCTAGAAACAGTTTTATATGTAGATATATTTTATAAGATATATTATAATTAATATATATACATATATCAAATATCTCAGAAACCACAAAGCAGATATTTTTCAAACTAACACAGTGTAATCACAACATGTTTATGTGCACACTTTAAGCTGTTGGAGTTATTTGAATTAAAATTCTATTTTTTATAGACATACCGTAAGTGTGTCGACCTAGCTTCTATTTTTTCAACTAGTATTTAACACATATCTTATATCTCAGAAACCACAAAGCAGATATTTTTCAAACTACCACATTGTAATCACAACATGTTTATGTGCATACTGTAAGCTGTTGGAGTTATTCGAATTAAAATTCGATTTTTTTTATAATTTATTTTAGTAGCATATGTGACAGGTTTGGACGAGGTAAAAAAAAAAATCAATTTAAATCCAGCAGATTTGACCACAACGTGACATTATTAAGGAATTGTTCACCTGAGGAACCCTCGTGGTATGAAGCCAGCTATGAAATATATTTTTTAAGCTTTTTTTTAAGCTACATTTAAAAGAAAGAACGCCGATCGACCGCACCCGCGCGTGCATGTGACGTGCACGTGGCGACCTACTTTGTTAAATCCAGCTGATTCGACCACAATGTGAAATTATTAAGGAACGGTTCAGCTCAAGCACCCTCTTGATATAACGTCAGCTATGAAATATATATTTTTAAAGTGTTTATTTAGCTACATTATATAGAAATAAAGCCGGCTCACGTGCGCGCGTGCACATGGCGAAACTACTTTTTTAAATCCTGCCGTTTTGACCACTACGTGAATTTATTAAGGAATAGTTCAGCTTAAGACACATCTTTGCTATAATTTTAAATACAAATAATTGTTTTTACCGTGTTAATCTTGTAAAGTCCTTCCGTGTTTGTTCCCTCGCAGCAGCCACTTCCTCAAACTCCGTGGCAGGAGGCTGGGCTGGAAGTCCAGCCTCCTCCCCACCGCTCACTCCCCCACGGCTCACTCGCTTACAGCCGGCCTCGACCCTGCTGTGAAATCAGTCTGGAATCTTGGTGCGGCGCGGCGCACATGTGAGGTGGAAATGCTGTCCAACGCGCGCTTGGCACGCAAATATGACGTCACAACCGACCCGCGCCACCAAGTGGAAAAGGGGCATTAAGGTGAAAGATCTGGACTGCAGGCTGGACATTTCAGTACCCGGATCCTTCTCCTACGTAGCCATGATGTTGTGATTGCTGCAGAATGTGGTCTGGCATTATCTTGTTGAAAAATGCAGGGTCTTCCCTGAAAGAGATGACGTCTAGATGGGAGCATATGTTGTTCTAGAACCTGAACATAGTTCTCTGCATTAATGGTGCCTTTCCAGACATGCAAGCTGCCCATGCCACAAGCGCTCATGCAACCCCATACCATCAGTGATGCAGGCTTCTGAACGGAGCGTTGATAACAACTTGGGCTATCCTTGTCCTCTCTGGTCCGGATGACATGGCGTCCCAGTGTTCCATAAAGAACTTCAAATCGTGACTCATCTGACACAGAACAGTCTTCCATTTTGTCACACTCCATTTTAAATGACCCCTGGCCCAGTGCAAACGTCTGAGCTTGTGGAGCTTGCTTAGAAATGGCTTCCTCTTTGCACTGTAGAGTTTCAGCTGGCACGGTGGATTGTGTTCACTGACAATGCTTTCTGGAAGTATTCCTGAGCCCATTCTGTTATTTCCTTGACAGTGGCATTCCTGTTTGAGGTGCAGTGACGTTTAAGGGCCCGGAGATCACGAGCATCCAGTAGAGTTTTACGGCCTTGACCCTTACGCACAGCGATTGTTCCAGATTCTCTGAATCTTTTGATGATGTTATGCACGGTTGATGATGATAACTTAAAAGTCTTTGCTATTTTATGCTGGGTAACACCATTCTGGTATTGCTGCACTATCTTTCTGCTCAACAATGGTGGAATTGGTGATCCTCTTACCATCTTGGCTTCTGAGAGACACTGACACTCTGAGAAGCTCTTTTTATACCCAATCATGTTGTCAATTGACCTAATTAGTGTTAATTGGTCTTCCAGCTGTTCGTTATATGCTCAATTTTTTTTCCAGCCACTTATTGCTACTTGTCCCAACTTTTTTGGGGATTTGTTGACACTGTGAAATTTTGAATCAACATATTTTTCCTTTAAAATGTTACATTTACTCAGATTAAACTTTTGATCTGTCATCTATATTCTATTACAAAAAAAATATTGACATTTGCCATCTCCACATCATCGCATTCAGTTTTTATTCACAATTTGTTTAGTGTCCCAACTTTTTTGGAATCCGGTTTGTAGCAGTTGAGTACAGTATCACTATTGCTTAGCACAATGGCATTATGTAAAAAAGTAAATAAAAAGTTAAAATAAACGTAAGTGCACCCTAAAGTCATTGTGATAAATTGTTACATGAATTTCATTATCTTAGCCATAGGAGTGAGCAGTGGCGCAAAAAGGCCGCTATGCAGTGTATGCACTGCATGGTGACGCTGCACTACAGTGGGCGCCCCCTGTAGTGCAGGTTTTGACGCGTCAAAACCGTCTCTAGAAAAAAAGTTTTTCTAGGCATTTTCTATATTTTACTGCATGAAGTGATCAATAACAGGGGGCAGCACTGTTTAGGCGCCCCTGTGCTCCTTCACCCCCCCTCTTATCGCTCCCTTCCCACACAGGTGGATGTGAACACGCCCCTAATGCCCCTTTTCCACTTGGTGGCCCGGGTCGGATGTGACGTCATATTTGCGTGCCAAGCGCGCGTTGGACAGCATTTCCACCTCACAGATGCGCGGCGCCGCGCCAAGATTCCGGACTCATCTCAGAGCAGGGTCCAGGCCGGCTGGCCCCGAACCGTGGGGAGGAGGCTGGACTGAGTTTGAGGAAGTGGCTGCCGCGAGGGAGCAAACACCGAAGGACTTTACAAGATTAACACGGTAAAAACAATTATTTGTATTTAAAATTACAGCAAACATGTGTCTTAAGCCGAACTATTCCTTAATAATTTCACGTTGTTGTCAAAACGGCAGGATTTAAAAAAGTAGTTTCGCGCGCGCGCGTGCACGTGAGCCGTCTTTATTTCTATAATGTAGCTAAATAAACGCTTTAAAAAATATATTTCATAGCTGACGTTATATCAAGAGGGTGCTTGAGCTTAACAGTTCCTTAATAATTTCACGTTGTGGTCAAATCAGCTGGATTTAACAAAGTAGGTCGACACGTGCACATCACATGCACGCGCGGGTGGGGTCGATCGGCGTTCTTTCTTTTAAATGTAGCTAAATAAAAGCTTAAAACATATATTTCATAGCTGGCTTTATACCACGAGGGTTCCTCAGGTTAACAAGTCCTTAATGTCACGTTGTGGTCAAATCTGCTGGATTTAAATTGATTTGTTTTGACTAATTCCAAACCTGTTACATGTGCTACGAAAATAAATTATTAAAAAATCGAATTTTAATTCAAATAACTCCAACAGCTTACAGTATGCACATAAACATGTAGTGATTACACTCTGTTGGTTTGAAAAATATCTGTTTTGTGGTTTCTGAGATATAAGATATAATGTGTTAAATACTAGTAGAAAAAAAACAAGCCAGGTCGACACACTTATGTCTATAAAAAATCGAATTTTAATTCAAATAACTTCAACAGCTTACAGTGTGTATATAAACATGTAGTGATTACACTGTGTTGGTTTGAAAAATATCTGCTTTGTGGTTTCTGATATATTTGATATATGTATATATATCTTATAAAATATATCTACATATAAAACTGTTTCTAGACTGAATTACCGGTAACCATGTTTTTCTTTTTTTACAGTTAAGACGAAGAAGTCAACACCAGAATTTATCAACTTTTGTCTTCTGGAGGAAGCACATGAGACAACAAGAAAAAAATCATTTAGGTGTATGCAGTATTTATTTTTGTGCTTTTTTCACTTCTTAGTTTTCATAATAAACTTTTTTTTCTTAAGTGGTCTCATTGAACAATAATTTCCTAAACATATTTTACAATGTTAAGTGTGTACAGTATAGTGTTTGTTTAAAAACATACTGGAAGTTAAGAATATTTTCCATTTGCATTTGACCTTTAAAGAATCATAAGAAAAAAGATTATTAGATTTGAACAGCCATCCATCCATCCTTCCTGATGTCGTGTCATGGGTAGTGCAGCAGCTTTTCCAAGGATGCACAGACGTCAAATACGTCAACATCAACCCATCCATCCATCCATCCTTCCTGATGTCGGGTCGTGGTGCAGCAGCTTTTCCAAGGATGCACAGACGTCGACATCAACCCCGATGAAGCTGTTCTTGGATGCCTAAACGAGTTTCCTGATCAACAAACATTTAATTATTAATACTTTGTTTTTACGTTTAAAGAAACATGCTTTTAATGTTTAACGGACAGTTTAAACCAAATTATCCATTTGCATTTGACTTTGAATTATCCCTGACAAAATATTACCGTTTAAATTTAATGAAATACAAACATTTAATATTACAGGGCCAATTGAAACCTAATTAATTCCTAATCTGTACCTTACTGTAAAAATAGTTTAACTGATTACAGGGCAGTGCGATTGATGTGTTAAGCAATGTTAACAGGATCCTTGTGCATATATGAGAATAATCTTTATTATAAAGAAACAAAATGGAAAACACATGGGTTTAAAACAAGCTGAAAAGTCTATAAAGTAATATTAGAGCATTAAATAGCTCAAGGGACATTACCGCCAACAGGTGGTGAGACAAGGTCTTGCAGGGTGTTCTTCTTCTAACGTTTAGTGGTGGCTAGTAAATAGCTTGAGGTAACACTACCGCCACCACGTGGTAGGACGAGTGAGATTCTACACCCCGCCCACAGAAGGGCTGCAGTAGTGAATGGAAACAAAACCTACATGTGAGCCGAGCCGAACTGAACCAGACCGGACCAGACTGAGCCGCTCTGGGCCGGTAAGTGGAAAAGGGGCATAAGAGAACACACGCAGGTGCGTTATTTTTAATTTTTATTTTATCTTGGACTCGTGCAACAAGCAGGAAAAAAAGCTATCTGAGGCGCAAAACAGTGAAAAATATGTGAAAAATAATTTATTTAAAAAGAGGAAAAGATGCAATGATGTAATGATTCACGTTCATGTCCAGTCATGCTGTGTTTTTGGATGCCCTGCCTCCGCTCCTCATCATCTTCACTCAGCGCACCTGTCCGCTGCTCTTTTTAAACACACTCCAGACTCTCTGCCAGATTGTCTGATCGCCTTGCGCCTGAAACCCACGCCTGTATCTTGACCACGATCTCAGACTCCGGACTCTTGCACTCGAGCTGAAGAGGAGCCGTGTCTGAGCTCTCACGTGTCACGTGACCCAGCTGCACCTCCGACCCCTCCCTCTGACGTCATTGCAGCCTCTGCATCACCAACTGTGATTTAAACTCTGCAGGTTAGTGGTTTTGAACTCCTCACGTTCTTTAAAGCCTCAATTTGATCCCAGTCACCAACTTGTTCTCTCTCCCTGCAGAGTCTCAGCGGACGTCCCCCTTTTCTGACAAGTGGTTGATAATAAAAAAAAAATTGTTCACTCCTGTGTTGTGGTTGAATTTCCGGGTCCCCATTGTGAATCATTACACAATGATTAGTTAAAATGATTTTATATATACAGCACTTTGTTGCAGATGTTGTTGTTTTAAAGGGCTTTATAAGTAAAGTATTATTATTAAAAATGTTGTGGATCAATACTAATGTCACATGATTCATTTAAAAAGTCACGTTATTATATTTACATTACTGATATTTTGTATCTGCAAGAGTTAAGAGTTATTCTGAAATGTTACAAATGTGTTTGTTCCTACAAAACGGTTAATAAAATACAGGTAGTCCCGGACTTACGAGCATGCATCTCAAAAAAAAATTTTTAATTATTTTTTTATTTTTTATAAATGAATACATGTACAGTACTGGACAGTCACCAAGCACTTAGACCAGTGTTTTTCAACCAGTGTGCCGCGGAACACCAGTGTGCCGCGAGAGATCGTCTGGTGTGCCGTGAAAAATTAGTAAATTATGAAATTTTTATTAACTGGTGTAATTTCCTTACCGCGCGATAGGTGGCAGTATAGAGCATAGCGTCGCACATTAAAACAAGAGAAGTAGCGGTGCATGAACGTGACGTGAGCAGTGAGCAAAACAAACCAACAGCGAGGATCTTCTCAAACAAACAGCGATGGAAAACTTTTTCAAAAGAAAAAATACTAAATCCGGTCTGGTCCCTGGACAAAATACGGACCCAGATGAAGGCCCAAGTGGAAATCAGAAGAAGGCAGAAACTGTGAACGTGAGACTGTACAGTAAGGCTTACATCTCTTTTGGATTTACTTTTAGCTATTTTGACATTGCTCCCATTTTCCACAACATATCTGTGCAAAGTGAGCTTCTCCAGCCTAACTGCCATGAAAACTAAAAGCAGAGAGAGACTGAAAGCTGTTGAGGAAGAGCTTTGTGTGTGTTTTTCTTCAATTCGTGCCAGAATATCAGCTTTGTGTTCATCCAAACAGGCACAGGTTTCACACTAAGTGAGTAAAATGTAGAGAGAATGGTAGCACTGTTCAGGTGTATTTGAAGGCATGTTAAGTGCAATTTCATCCTCTTTAATTTTAAGACCACATTGGTGTGGCACTGTTCAGGTGTATTTGAAGGCATGTTAAGTGCAGTTTCATCCTCTTTAATTTTAAGACCACATTGGTGTAGCACTGTTCAGGTATATTTGAAGGCATGTTAAGTGCAATTTCATGTTAAGTGCACTTTGAAATAAGAAATATAAAACATGATAAAAATACATTTTTGTGTTCATTTCATTCCTATTCAAGACACTTTGATACGAATGACTATATATTTAATGTAAATGGTAAATGGTAAATGGAGCTTATTTATATAGCGCTTTCCAGCCCCCTGTGAGGAGCCCCAAAGCGCTTTACAATACCAGCCATCCACCCATTCATTCAGACATTCATACACCGGTAGTGGTAATGTAGGCGGATACAGTGTATCTATGTTTACAATTTTGGTTGGTGGTGTACCTCGGGATTTTTTCAATGAAAACACTGTGCCTTGGCTCAAAAAAGGTTGAAAAACACTGACTTAGACTATCCTAACACAGTTTTTAAAGATGAAGGAATGAGTTGAATTGTCTCCCTTTCACATAAAGGGAGCAAGCTCCCTTTATGGGAATGGAGCCTGCAGGGAGGAGGGAGACAATTCAACTGACTCCTTAACTGTGTTAGGATAAGCTAAGTGCTTGGTGANACAATTCAACTGACTCCTTCATCTTTAAAAACTGTGTTAGGATAGGCTAAGTGCTTGGTGACTGTACAGTACTGTACATTTATCTATTTATAAATAAAAAACAATAAAAAATAAAAATACTGTATATACTGTATATTTTTAAAAAATAGATAAATGTACAGTACTGTACAGTCACCAAGCACTTAGCCTATCCTAACACAGTTTTTAAAGATGAAGATGAAGTTGAATTGTCTCCCTCCTCCCTGCAGACTCCATAGGGAGCTTGCTCCCTTTATGTGAAAGGGAGACAATTCAACTTATTCCTTCATCTTTAAAAACTGTGTTAGGATAGGCTAAGTGCTTGGTGACTGTCCAGTACTGTACATGTATTCATTTATAATATAAAAAAAAAAAAAGTTTTTTTTTTTTTTTTACTATGTGATCCTGCTTACGAATTTTTGACATACGAGCGCCCCCTAGGGACGGAACTCGCTCGTAAGTCGGGGACTACCTGTATTCATAAAATACACTGAATTTCAAATGTTACAGATTGAGTTTAACATAAAATAAATAGTGTTTTATTTATATCAGTAAATAAGTCATCCATTATGCCCCCTTGTTTAGGACTGCTGCTTTTGTGTGAAGGCAGGGGACACCCAGGACAGGTCTCCAGTCTGTCCCAGAGACAGACAAAGAGGCAAACAACGATTCACATTCCCAGTCAAAGCTTAGAACAATTTACATTTGCACAGAAGAACCCAAAAAAATGATTCAAACTGAGGACTCAAGTTCTCGATTGAGAGTTCTAATCGTAATTATCAATAATAATTGATCATATTTACCAAGCTAAATCCTTAATGATAATCATTGTGTGGAGTCTTTAATAATACAGATCAGATCAGATGTGATCAGGCAGTCATATATTATGTATGTAAATATATTATTATTAATACTATAATTAAAGGTGAGCCATGCATATTTGTTTGTATCAAGCAAGTAGCCCTTCATGTCTCTCATTCGCCGTTGATGTTTTCGCATCCACCTCAAAAATATGTACATGTAGTTGCGCCCCTGGGAGTAAGTTTCAAAAAAGGATGATGCCTACAGACCCTTTCCAAAAAATTAGAATATCATGGAAAAGTTGTTTGATTCACATAATTCCATTCATGAAGTTAATCTTGAATAGATGATAGATTCAGGGCCCAAAATTTAAATTTGGGCACAATTTTGGGCTTCCAGCTCATGAAACCCACGAAAACAAGAATTCAAAAAATTTGACCACTGTGGAGAAATCAGCCCACACTACTGCTTCTCAGTTTTTACAGAAAAAAAGAAAGAAATTACGGTCACAACAAATCAATCAAAGTATGGTACTTTCAAAAGTATATGTCAGTCTTCAATACTTGGTTGGGTGTCCCTTTGTCTTAATCACTGCCTCGATGCGACGTGGCATTGAGGCAATCAGCCTGTGACATTGCCTGGGAGTTATGGAAGCCCAGATTTCCTCAATGCTTGCTGTCAGCTCTTCTTTGTTGTTGGGTCTGGTGCCCCTCATTTTCCTCTTGAGAATACCCCATAGATTCTCGATGGCGTTTAGATCTGGTGAGTTGGCTTGCCAGTCGAGCACTGTGATGGCATGGGTATCAAACCAGGTTTTGGTGCTCTGGCGGCATGGACAATGGCCAGGCCCTGCTGGAAGATGAAATCTGCATGTCCATACAGATCCTCAGCAGAAGGAATCATGAAGTACTCTAAAACATTCTGGTAGATGGTTGCAGTGACCTTGGATTTAAGAAAGCAGAGTTTACCAACACCTGCATTAGACATTGCACCCCAAATCATGACTGACTGTGAATATTTCACACTGGACCTCAAGCAGTATGGGTTCTGTTCCTCACCCTTGTTCTTCCAAACCCATGGACCTTGATTTCCAAATGAAAGGCACACTTTACTTTCATCTGAAAAGAGGACCTTGGACCACTGGCCAATGGTCCAGCCCTTCTTCTCCTTGGCCCAGTTGAGACGCTTCCTATGTTGGCTCAGGTTCAGAAGTGGCTTGACCCGAGGAACCCGACAGTTGTAGCCCATCTCCCGGATGCGTCTGAATGTGTTGGTTTTTGAAGCTGTGAAAAGTCTGAGAATCTGGTATAATTAAACCACTGGACTCTCATTGTTCACAATTTCATTGTGGACATCTGGAAGATCCTGCCTATCTCACCACTACCAGATCCAAGCAGAGGGAGGGATGTCAGTTCTTCCAAACAGCCACAGATCATTTCTTGGAAGACCTCAGCTTCTGAAATTACATCCCAGATTTGATACACCAGCCTGTGAGGTATCCATTGTGGGGTGAGAACGTACACAGTAGGTTAAGGGCACAGAGCTTGTGAGCTTCCTCTTGCTGACTTTCAGCTGGAACGCTTCTCCCCCTCTCCCAGCTTTGATGCACCTGAGATCCCTCAGGCTCGCTCTAAACCCCTCTTTCAGCCCCTTCTCACAGCCGTAACCAATAAATGTTTTCACCGACTAATTCCAAGAACCTCCTGCACCCCTGAGCAAATTTGTTCAATATGTAATTTAGTTTTCTGTCGGCTATTTTATGTACCACTGTTCTGATCTGAGATATTTTCTTATGAATCAAGTCCATGAGATGTCTGCTTACCTTGTCTGTGACAGAGTCACAGAGGACTCTGTTTTGTGGCAAACAGCAAATCTCCTCACCCCCTCTCAGGCGTGAGGCCACCACTGTTCAAAACAGCTGTTCGAATTGAGAGGGAAAAAATAAGTTTTGCTCAGCCCGGGCTGATGGAAAAGCCCCTTCTTATTTCTCATACAGAAAAAATACAAAGAGTCTCTTCTTCGGGTCTGCTTCTGTCCCCTCTTGGTCAGCTGTAGCACATCTGGAACTTTTTCAGTCTTCGTCATCGTATCAGTTATCAGCGCTATCCTGTCAGAACAGTGGTTACTTATAGATAATCTTTATGGTTACCTCATTTTGAGGTGGTCCCACAAGATCATGCAATCTTTTGTCCATCCTTCTGAGGGAAGGCTTCAGGACCAAACTCCCATACATGTGTATGTGAGTGATTGCAACATCTCCTTATGCATATTAATTTCGGATGATTCATCAGCTCGGTCCGGTTTGAGCTGGAACATTTTGTTTTTCAACTTACAGTTGTTCTGTGCATTGTACTGTATAAGGAATTGGTTTTTGCTCAGAGCTACTGGAAAGTCCCTTTTGCAATCGTGAGCGGGAACAGATCACAATTCTGAGAAAACATCTTATTTCATTACTCTTACTACACAGCCATTTCCATGTTAAAACTTAAAACATAGTTAAAACATAACACATTATTCATTACACTTGGGATACAAGGTTACATGATAACTTTTCCCCATCATAATTGCCTTCATAGATTCACCAGTCCTTTAAGCCTACAAGCGGGTGATAGGCATTCCTTTTTGCCTGTGCCTTTCTGCTTCAACTGAGGTGTGTGTGCATCTGTGTGTGTGTGTGTGTGTGTGTATGCAAGAGGGTTTGTGCGTGTGTATGTGTTTATGTGCAGACATCTGGTTCTGATTTGTCTAAGGCCTGCAGATATTTCTATTGTGATGTCATTTCAGCCTTCTGCTTGTGCATGCTGATGTGTGCTGCTTTTGTGCAGATATTAGACAGTTTGTACTTTGTGAGCTTGTACAGGTAGTCCCCGACTTACGAGCGAGTTCCGTACCTACGGGTTGTTCGTAAGTCGAAAATTCGTAAGTAGGATCACATACAATTTTTTTTTAAATAAATAAATAGATGTACAGTACTGTACAGTTACCAAGCACTTAGCCTATCCTAACACAGTTTTTAGAGATGAAGGAGTGAGTTGAATTGTCTCCCTTTCACATAAAGTGAAAGTGAAAGTAGCTCCCTTTATGTGAATTTATTCAACCTTTATTTAGTCAGGTAAATCTCAATTGAATGGATATATGAATGGAGGCTTAGGGAGGAGGGAGACAATTCAACTCACTCTTTAACTATGTTAGGATAGGCTAAGTGCTTGGTAACTGTACAGTACTGTACATTTATTTATTTATTATTTAAAAAATATATATATTTTTAATGCGATGCGCATTAGTAAGTCCGAAACGTCGTAAGTCGGGGCGTCGTAAGTCGAGGACTACCTGTATCTGTGTTCTTATAAGGTCTGGATCCATCAGCAGGCCATGCTTATTGACAGTGGGAATGGTGAAACACCCGCACCTGCTTCAACCCTCATTTGCTCCACTCTGGGCCCTTGAGCAAGGCCCTTAACCCCACCATCTGCTCCTCCAGGAGCCGTAGATAGCAGCTCTGTGTTCCACACAGAAGTCTGTGGTTGCATCAGGAAGGACATCCGGCGTAAAAATAATTATGAAATATACAGCAAATGCCTCCTTCTCAATAACAGGTGGTTTGCCTGTACAGGTAGTCCCCGACTTACGACGGAGTTCCGTTCCTACGTGGCGTCGTAACTCGAATTTCGACGTAAGTCGGAAACCACATACACACTGGCCACCCCATATACACGTACATTTACGGTACTGTACAGTTACCAAGCACTTCACCTATCCTAACATAGTACCCTACATAATTATCAAAAAACACATACCGTATTCGTCGTTGTAAAATACGCTCCTGTGTATAATACGCTTTGTCCAATTATTGGAAATAAACCAGAAAAAAACGTACATAATACGCTTCGGTGTTTAATACGCATCTATTATGCATCACCGCTACGCGACGCATCAGCGCCTCATTTGCCCTGCTTAAAATGGCGGCCACAGAAGCGGGCGAGCACCGAAGGAATTTACAACAAAACACGGTAAAAACTATTGTTTCTTTGCGAGAAAAAATATATTTCTTAGCTGACTTTATAGCAAATGGGCTCCTGAGCTTAACAAAACTAACGAAATGTTCAAATCAGCTGGATTTTAAAAAGTAGTTCGCCGATTATTTTTATGCAGGCGGGTCGGACCGGACGCTTTCTTTCTTTAAATTTAGCTAAATAAACGCTTAAAAAATATATTTCTTAGCTGACTTTATAGCAAACGGGCTCCTGAGCTTAACAAAACTAACGAAATGTTCAAATCAGCTGGATTTAAAATTCCGCGGTGTGGTTTATGAGTTATCTTGCTAAAAAAAACAGCTAACCTCACAGCTAAATGCAGCTACATCCAGAGCAGGGGGCGGGCAGCGACAGAGTCAGTCCGACCAGAGGAGGCTTTTTTCTGACACATGAGCTAGAAATGGTCTGGAAGTGTCTCCCTAGCGGACAAAAGTGGTACTGCACCATTTTTTGCCCAAAATGAAAAACAGCGATATCAGAGCCAAAAATGGGTCTAAAAATATGGGGAAAAAATCCATAAATAATATGCTTCGGTGTATAATACGCAGGACATTCAAATGAGCAAAAAAACTGCGTATTATACACAGACGAATACGGTACAGTACATTTGGAGCCATAATGAAGGAAAAAAAATAGTTAATTTCTTACTGGGAGCTGGTGAAGCCTTCCTCCGTCTGTTAGCATGTTAGCTCATTGCACCTCCAAGCTCTGCAGCTTCCTGCTGCTTTATGTGGTCCACAGCGTTTACAGCTAGGTCTGTTAGCATGTTAGCTCATTGCACCTCCGGTCCAGCTCGCTGTTTCTGCCATCTGGTGACATCGTACACCCTTCCACCTCCGTGCACCTTTTGTTTACGACGTAAAACCGCTGTCAGCTCGGTCAATCTGCCATATTCCGTTGTAAAACCGCTGTCAACCTCTGTCCAGTAAGGTATCCACCTCCACTGCTTTGCTGTTTCTGCCGTGAAACTCGGTCCAGAGTGGGTCTCTCTCTGTGTTTTTCTGCTGCATCAAGCTGCTGCTACTTCTACCGTCAAACAGGAAGTACAAAGTAAAATTTTTCAAATATATATTTTTTAATGAGATGCGTGACGTAACCACGAAACGTTGTAACTCGAGACCGTCGTAACCCGAGGACTACCTGTATTATTACCACTCATGTGGTTTTTAATTTTCAAGTATTTTTAGCAACAATAAAGTTTATAACTTGTCATTTATAACAGCACCCTTCATAATGAGCAAGTTTATTCTCAGTGGTATAACTCCTAAAGGTTGACACTGGAAGGGTGATTTTGCTCTTACTTTGTTAGATTCAAAAGGATGATATTCAAAATAGCTTTTGTCACAGGCGCTCCTTTGTTCAGAATAAAATAACAATTTTTTTCTGATTTAAAATTGTTCTTTTGTTGGAATATGTTGGTATTAAAGTATATGAAGACAGAAGATGGTGATTGTGAGGGTAAAATTGTGTGTGTGTGTGTGTGTGTGTGTGTGTGTGTGTGTGTGTGTGTGTGTGTGTGTGTGTGTGTTGAAGTAACATTGTCTTTATTGTACATGTGTTTCAGTGGTTCCTGCCTCTGTTTAGAGTTGATTAAGAAGAAGAAGTTCCTCAAGACTGAAGGCCTGATGTTGACCAGCAGGACCCAGAGCCTCTTATCATAAAGTGGAAGAAAAGACCCTTAGACCAGTCTGGTGGGTGACCAACTTAATATGGAGGACACCGATATCAGGTTTTTGGTCACTACAGTAAAGAGTGAGGAGGATAAAAAAAACTTAACAGGCAGAAACCCAGATTTAAAGACTCTCAAAGGCAGTTCAAGCTCTTCACAGACTGATGTTAATGAGGACGATGAAGAGGATGGTGAAATGACCAATCCTGACTCTCTGCTAAAGAACTCATCAGACTCTGAATCAGAACATGAAGACAGTATGAAAGACTGGAAGGAGAGCAGGGCTCCTGAATCAGAGGTAAAAACTGTCAACAAATCTTTGAGCTGC
>JBBPBX010069360.1:0-18885 GCA_038048925.1 Garcialebias charrua
CGCGTGTAGTGTATTTTTGGGGTGAAGGGAGGCCAAGACTGGTGTAATGTGCTCTCTTTTGCGTGTGCTGGTTAAAAATCGGGCAGCTGCGTTCTGAACCAGTTGTAATCGTGCAATGGTGGCTTGACTGACGCCAAGCAGAAGGGAATTGCAGTAATCCAGCCTAGATGTAATGAATGCGTGAATCACTGTCTCCAGGTTGTTTTTTGATAATATGGGCTTCAGCTTAGACAGACGCCTCAGCTGGAAAAAACAGGATTTGACGATCATGTTTACATGACTGTTGAGTTTCATGGAAGGATCCATTATCACTCCCAGATTTGTGACTTTTTGTTTTTCGGACAGGGGTAGAGCAGACAGGTCAATGCAGTGGTTTGAGGTTGTGTCATTGGGAAGGAACAATATGGCTTCAGACTTCTTATCGTTGAAGCTTAAGAAATTTAAAGCCATCCAGTCCCTGATGTCAGCCAGGCAGTCGAGCAGAGGTTGAATAGAGCCTGTACCATTTTGTCTTAGGGGGAAGTAAATTTGACAGTCATCAGCGTAGAAGTGGAAAGGTATATTGTGTTTCCGGAAAATAGCACCGAGTGGCAGCAGGTATAAGGAGAACAAGAGAGGACCCAGGATGGACCCCTGCGGAACCCCCCATTTAAGAGCCGCCACTGCAGAAGTAAAATCGTTGATGGAAACACAAAAGGATCTGTCAGAGAGATAGGATCTGA
The DNA here is from genome assembly GCA_038048925.1 of Garcialebias charrua. Taxonomy (NCBI): domain Eukaryota; kingdom Metazoa; phylum Chordata; class Actinopteri; order Cyprinodontiformes; family Rivulidae; genus Garcialebias; species Garcialebias charrua. The sequence continues at coordinate 723 of JBBPBX010069360.1, forward strand.
ACCAGTTTAGGGCTGATCCTGAGATGCCCACCCACTGCTCCAACCTAGCAATGAGGATCTCATGGTCGATGGTGTCGAAAGCGGATGTGAGGTCCAATAGGACAAGCAGCACAGAGTCACCAGTATCTGTGGATAGGAAGATGTCGTTAAAAACCTTCAGTAGGGCAGTCTCAGTGCTGTGGAGGGATTTGAAGCCAGACTGGAATAGCTCGGGGATAGCGTGATCCTCCAGGAAGCACTTTAGTTGGGACTCAACTATTTTCTCTAGAAGTTTAGAAACAAATGGGAGTCTGGAGACAGGCCTGAAATTGGATAATACTGACGGGTCGAGGTTTGGTTTTTTCAGGAGGGGTTGAACAGCAGCATGTTTTAATGATTTTGGCACCACACCCGAGGATAGACTGCTATTTACAATCGAGAGAATGGAGGGACCTAGAGTGTGAAAAACCTCCTTTAGAAGCCGAGGGGGGACCACATCGAAGGGGGAGCCAGATGGTTTCAGGTTGCACATGACCTGCTCTAGAGAGGACAGAGAGACTGGTTCAAAATGGTCACAAACAGCAACAGATTGAGGTGGGATGGATGGATCGTGAGATGGAGGAGAAATGAGAGCCCTGGTGGTTGCGATTTTATCTAAAAAGAAATGTTGGAAGTTCTCGCACAGCTCAGTCGAGGCTTCCATGGGTGATTGTTCAGTGAGGTGGAGAACAGTTTAATGGACCAGGCACAACTCGGTCCGTGTACATTCAGCCAACTCTCCTCAAAGGCACATAGATTTGGCAATCATCAGCAGTGAAAGGAGATGTCATGTTTTCTAAAAAATCGATCCTAAGCAGATATAAAGAAAAAAGCAAAGGCACTAAAATTGATCCCTGAGGTACGCCACAAAGGAGCAGAAAAGGATTCATACCCAGCAATTTTTACAGAAAATGTTCTGTCAGCCAGATAGGACCCCAACCACTCCAGAGCAGTCTCACCGACACCTACAGTACTTGGTACTGTAGACGTGGCAATAAAATGCTGTGGTCCACCGTGTCAAACGCAGCAGTTAAATCCAATAACACAAGGATCACATGATCACCCGAGTCACATGCCAGAAGGATGTCATTAAAAACTCTCGGCAGAGCTGACTCTGCGCTATGGAGAGTTTTAAATCCAGACTGGAACACATCCACGATGTTCATCCAGGAAGGATTTTAACTGAATAAACAAATTTCTCCAAGATTTTTGACAGGAGGGGAAGCAGAGATGGGCCTAAAATTCCCCAACACAGTGGGATCAGTGGGATTTTGGATAAAAGCAGAAACGTTTCAACAGAGGATTCTGTCCAGAGGACCTGACTCAACCTTGTTAGATTTATCTACCTGGATTATTGAGCATGCATCAGGATGACCTATTGATTAGTGTATATTTCTGTGATAAAAGACTTGAATGCAATTTTTTTTTTTACTTTTTGTTTATGTTTAGGGTGCAATAAAAAAACTACACCTTGCTCTGCTCACCTGCATTGTTTTTCTTTCCTACATTAAGAATATTAAGTCCTCCCTGTGTTCTTTTTAATTCGCAGGTATTTGCAGACATGTGTCCTACATCTGCTCGGTTTACATCCACCCAATAACCTCTCAGCAGCCGCGTGCCTTCCAAAGGGCGTGTGTGATGGCGTTTGTGCGCGAGCTGGAGGGGCTGGGACTGCGTGACGTCATGTTGTTGAGAGCACGTTGACGGGTGCATGTTGAAGCCGTAATAACCAAGCAAGCGCGCAATGACAATGCTCACATGCGTTAAAATAGGATTTTAATGTTAATTTGTTTCTGGAAATAAATAAATTAACATTAAATTAAAAGAATGTACTGGTAAATTAAGAAAAAGCAGCTCAAAATAAAATTGGCCAAACTTCCACTTATGCCATTGTAGTTATTATTGTATTACAACACCATATATGGTGTAAAATGATAACTGCAAAGTAAATATTTCTGATTGTTAAATTAGCTTTTATAAACAGCTGCTTGTCTACGAGGTGGGCAGGGAAAAAGTAACTCCCGAGTCCCGATTGCTGTTGTTGGCTTCTGTCGTGACAAATAAAAGTTCCTTCGGCGCTTATACAGGTATTACGGTAAACTGCTGTGTTCATCCGCCTCTCGTGTGTTTGGAAAAGAACTCTGGTCCAGTCAGCCTCCAACGTGACTGCTGAGCCTCGTGACGATAGCCCCGCCCCCCTGACCAATCAGATTGCAAGAAGGCGTGTCATAGGCGGGGGCGTGACTTCGCATTGACCAATCACAGCGCTGTTTTCAACATCACTTGGCGGATCACACACTCAGGCACATGTTGCACTGCGTGTAAACTACAGTTGGCACTTCTGTGGAAACAACACAGGACGCTACTGAAGGATACTCGTAAATAACTGGATTTTAGAGGCTTTTTCTGAAGAATTTCAAATCGTGAAATACCATAACTTGGTGTAACTTTGAAGCATATAAAAGGTAAGCTAGTTTATTGTATTTTTTTAGTATTTTTAGTCGTGCTGCGTACGAAGTAGCATCCTGATGCTAGCAAAAAACAAACAAAACAAATGTTTCACAACGTTATAATAAAACCGCACATTGTATACCGTATGTTTAACGTCATCCATATTTTATTAAGTGCGTAGTTTAAATAAGATGCTTGTCTTTATCTGTGTTTTTGTCACGTTGCAAACCAACATGTCTACTCCATGAAGCTGCCAAAGCTCACAGGATGTGTCCAAAGAAGCAGCCAGCAGGGCTGCAAAGGCTCTTTGTGGTGGATTTATACTAATATTAGGATCTGTGTTATCAGATTGTTGTGACTAGAAGTTTTAGGGTTGCAACCTTCACAGAGGAGCAGCTGCGCACAGATTAGTTTTATTACTTCAGGGTTGAACGGTGTTGCCAGATAAGCAAGTTTACTTCCTATTGATTTTGTTGGATTGTTGCATTTTTTTGCCACATATTGTTAAATTACCATGGTTTGTACTGATGTGTGTTCATGTTCAAATAGAAAATATGCTGTAACAATATATTGATTGAGTAGATTTTTGTGTGATGTGGCAGTTTTTTTTTTAAACATATTTTTGGGCTGGGGAAAGCTCCACTATCTGGCAACACGGGGGCTGAATGAACTAGGTTTGTGTGGAAATCAAGCAAGACTATTGCTGATGTGCACATTTGAGATAAAATGTGTTAATTACCAAGAAAACTCATGTTTTGAGCACTGAAGATCAATGATATGTGTTTAACTTGTGTGCAGTTTTTTTTGACTCTGTGATTGTTGTCTGTCTTTTGACTGCTGTGTTGGGGGCAGTTTGGGCTTGGTTGTAGGGAGGATTGGGGGTCTGAACCTCGGCCTACAGCTGCATGTGTCATTGGGAAAGATAAACGCTCTCCCACTGAGATGTTTAACATAAAGCACTGTCTTGAGAGGATGAATGAGACAATATAAAGTTATTTACAGATCAGGCTGCATCATTTCTCTGCCATGGCAGGACTACAACATTTCAGCTAACCCCATTTAGCTTTGTGCTTAATTTTTGGTTTCATTTTAGTCAGCTGCTACAAATGGTGCACAGGAGCAGTTTTCTTAACCAATTCTACTTTGCGATTTTGATTTAGTCAAATTTTTATTTTTATTTTTTTAGACAAATAATCATTACTACCTTTTTTTTCCAGATTTCTAGCTGAATAAAAAATTTGTGTTCATAATAATAATTACAGTGGGGAAAATAAAAATAAAAACTGGAAAGTTCCAACCAATATCCTCCAGGTTTATGAAAATCTATGCATCTGAACAAATAAAACTTAAATAATCTTAAAACAAAATGATAATATTTTTTTTAATTGTCACTGCATTCTGGTACCGGTACTTAGCTATGGTGCAATCTTGTATCAGGAAAACATCAGCTTTTTTATTACCACTTAGAAATAATGAATACACTAACCAAGAAAATATTGTATTTTTTTTTAATGTTTTATTTCAGACTGGTTGGTCACTGGTTAAACTGAAAACCATGTTATTCCAGACTTACCGGTACTTCACTGATACCAGCTCTTAAACTTGGCTCTAGTCAGTTTAACAACTCGACTAACGGATTGTGCAAGACATATCACAGTGTCGCTTGAGAATGGTAATTTGAGATTTAATTAATTAAAACAGACTTAACTTTCCCAACATAAGATGATCTTAGTTTAAAAACTCAAACATGGAAGGTGGTGGGCGATATGCATTCCTTCAAAGCTAGACTTTAATGTCAAACTTGATTCCAGTAAACCCATGTAGAATTATTGGAAATATTCAAACAGGATGTGTTTTGTTTTAATGTTTGTTCATTTGCTGTAGTGGCACGTGAGGTCTCATTAGAATTGCTCTCGTTCTCATAACTTTATCTGCTTATGATAAGCATGTACATGAAGAGTTTCCACGTGCTTGACAAATGTGCAGATGATGTACGTAGATATGATATATGTTGATGCATGACCACATGACTCTTTTTGTGGTCGGGTACGAGGGCAGTCTGCCACGCACCGACAGTCATTTTCCAACAAGTTGGAGGATAGCAAACTAGGCTACTTACTTCGTTTCTGTTCCAGCATGACAAAAAAAGAAAACCGAGATGGAACAAAATGTTCTGTAGGTAAACGATAAGAACGGCAGAACACTTATCAGTAGATTGTTTTTGATCCTTTATGAAAATTTCCTTTTGCATCACTGTTGTTGGATTCAAATTCATTATTCTGCTACTGGGTTGTTGGAACAAGCACATTACATAAAAGATTTTTTAGGAAGGATAAACTTAAGAAAACAAAATCCAGTGTTGAATGAAGGAATGCATGCCAAAGTTTTGATTGGTTTGTTAGCACTTGATGTTTGTGACGTGGATGACTCTTGGCTGATACGTATAACAAAACCTCTTAATGTCCAGTCTATACAGAGAACTTAAAAACAAAGTTGGAAAGCATGCATATATAAATCTAAACTTTACGTATAAACACTGTTATCAGATGCAAGTGAAAACGTTAAATACTGTACTACTAGCTGACCTGAAGCCACAAATATTTTCTATTGCAGTCTCAGGGTTCCCAACCCTGATCCTTGAGGAACACCATCCTGCATGTTTTAGTTGTTTCCCTGCTCTCACACACCTGATTCAGTGATTTAATTACTTTGTCATGTTCTGCAGAAGCCTGTTAATCACCAATTAATTAAAATCAAGTGTGTCGGGGCGAGGAAAAAAAAACTAAAACGTGCAGGATGGAGTTCCTCAAGTACCAGGGTTGGGAACCCCTGAATAGCAAATTCAGATTCCTAATCTACTCTAATATTTAAGTTTTCTAACATGTAATTTTTCCATTAATAATGCATTCTCTTATAACTTTTATAATTTTTTTATTTTTTTTTGTATTTTTGTATTAGCGATGCTAATCGAAGAAGAAAAAAGTTACACGTCTCTGCTCTGAATGTTATTGTGGGGTGTTAAAATATGTCAAGCTTTTTAATCCTAGTTTTTTTTTATAAATCAGGTGTTGTTTAGATCTACCTGCAGTACATCTTGAACCCACAGATTCCATAAACTGAGGGAACAAATTTTCCTTTCATTTCACTGCTTGGCATTTGTCAGTTATACTTCGATGACAGGTGTATAATATTGTATACAAATTTCATCTAAATGAACTTCCGTTCTTTTTTATTTAATTGTTTCCTGGAATTGGCTGTCTAGGTGCATTCCTTTTCACTGTGCTGGCCCATGACTTAAGCATTGGCATGAATCAAGGCAGCATTGAGTTTGAGTCAGACCGTTGCTGTTGCACCATTGTGCTGCTATGCGAGGTAGCAACAGAGCCTTAACAGTCGATCTGACAAGGTAAGCTAGCTTTGTGGCTCAATGATGCTGTGTAGTGATTTGGGCTTTACTGAACAACGATAAACAGATTTAATCAAAAAGGCGTTCAATACAAGATCAACTGGACTTTATTTGTTGCAGAAAACGTTTCGACTCCTATCCAGGAGGCTTTTTTCAATTCCATGAACAAACAGAGAAGTTTGGAGTTATAACAGAACCACGCACCATCATATGTAGCGTAGCATCATGTGTATCATATATGCGTGGTTCTGTTATAACTCCAAACTTCTCACAGTTTGTTCATGGAATTGAAAAAGCCTTCTGGATAGGAGTCGAAACGTTTTCTGCAACAAATAAAGTCCAGTTGATCTTGTATTGAACGCCTTTTTGATTTTATCATGTCCTGGACGACTGAGAATCTTCACCAGCAGATAAACAGATTTCAAACCAGTACACTTAAGTGTATTTAAGTGAACCAGAAGTAGGCATGGATATACTGTATCTAGAGCACAATGCATCACACAGTAACGAGCATTAGTTACAGTTATGTGGACTCGGGTACATAGACATTAACATATGTTTACATAGATATAGTACAGGTAGTCCCCGACTTACGAGCGAGTTCCGTTCCTGCGAGTTGCTCGTAACACGAAAATTCGTAAGTTGGAACACGAAGCACGTGTTCTCGTAAGTCCGGATTTTCGCTCGTAAGTTGGAACATTTATGCTAGCGCTACTACGAACACTCGTTTTTCATCAAAAACGTTCATATTAGTTCATAAACATGGTCGGAAACGTGTTTCCAAACGGTTAGCTAACACACTTTCATCTAAAAACACAAAAAAGTGCTGTATTTTTTACAAATTTACTGCTCGTTCGCCAGCTCGTAAGTCCGGATGCTCGTAGGTCAGAGCGCTCGTAAGTCGGGGACTACCTGTACAGTTAACACAAGTCAACATTTTTGTTGGCTTTTATTTCAGTTGGAAGAAAAACAAGATGCCTATCCTCTGCAAACCGGGTTATTTTGGTGATTTGCACAGATTAAACCAAATCCAAAAAGTGAACCGTATTTACAAACTGCATTCGAAATGTTTTGCAAACTCCACCCCACCCGGCCACCCGCCTTATCAGCTGGGCTGCACATGGTGCGCAGCAACCCTCAGATCAGCGTGTCTGTCGACCAAACCTCCTCGCTTCCAGCTGCTCGCGCGCTCTCATTGGTCCAGCCAGCGGACCAATCGGAGGCCGGCGAGGCTCGCGGAGAACACTGCCGCGGACACGTGCAGCAGTTTGTACACAAGAGAGGGGCGCCGCTGAAGTGTAGAGGAGAAACGCCTCTCTGTCTTCACCGGCCTGGTTTGTTCTGTCGGACCTGTTCACAGTCGTTCGTGTTTCGGCCGCAGAGTCCGCCCACAGCTGGCTCTTTCGGCTGAGCGTTCTCCAGGTGATGGTTGTACCTGCTTTTTCTGTTTGTTCTGAGTTTGTTTAGTTGCGTTTGCGCTGGTGAGCCACACGGCTGTTGCAGCTTACTGTTCATAAAATAACTATTTTAGTTACAAATCAACACGTTTGTGGTGTAATGTGCACCCAATTTGTAGATTATGCGCAAAGGCTGTTGCATGTTGCCATAGTGACCGCAGCTTCGGCTGCAAAACCCTGTTTTTCACCCTGGATAATTGCTTGTGATTCTCTGAGCTGCATGCATGCTGGTTTTATTTATAAACCTCGTTGCTTCAGGTCAGAGCCTGCCCACTCGTATCTTTATCCTCTTGCTAATAAAAGAGTTGCCTTACATGTTGCTCAGGCCACATTTTTATGTGCCGTTTTATTTTGAAATGCTCCGCTGATCTAAAAACAGCCGTGCACCTTGAGTTGTTGGGTGTTTGTATGTAAGCAAGGCTGTTTGACAAGGCTGTTTGGGTTATTTCATAGCATTTACTTATGTAGATAAGTTATTATTACACTGTATCCTGATGTAGTCTTGTTCTTTAAATAAATTGGCATCAAATGAAGACGTCTGTCACAGCGAGCAGATCGTTTGAAAAACTAGGACGCTGTAAGGTTTGGTTCTGTCCAGTGATGGCTCCTCAACCTGTTTTTCAACATTACTACTCCATGCAGACTTTAGTTCCTTTCCTTTTTATATCTCCATGTATGCTATGACCGTTTGCCTCAAAGATTACATAAGGTTAAAACATACCGGTACTGTTGATTTGAGGGAAAGTGTGAAATTTCATGTGCTACAGTGTAAGTTCAAGCTCAAAACGCAGTTGATGTGCAGTGATTTAAGACGGAGTGAGTGAGACACGAGCGTGTTTTAAATGTTTGTTCCCCAACATCCTTCGCGGTTATCAGTTCAGAGCAAGGACGACTTGTAAACACGAGTCGTGATAAGAAAAGAGGCCAGGACAAGTTGGAGTTGTCAGATCACAGCAAAATGGGGAAAACTCAAAGATCAGCAGCATAAAACACAGGATACAGAATACAGTCGTCCATCCTCGTCAGAGAAGAACGATGGAATCAGAGACACCAGGTTGAAAGAAAAAAGTCTCAATTTCCCATCTTGTGTTTCTGTAATGAAGATTTTTTTTTAATATTTGCGAGACAATTCTCTCAGAATACTCCGTGTCTGGACGTATGTGTGTGTTTGGTTGCAGCTCGTTAAGATGCAGGTTATAGAGGGAAGCTGGAAACCTCTGATTGCTTCATCTGTACGCTTCAGGTGTCCTGGTGTGCTGCGTTTGGGCGGTTTAGTAGCCGTTCATCAGATTTGTGCCTTCTGCAGTTAGCTATGGAAGCATGCATGGATGCTGATCGCCTTGACGCCCTGCTCACATTTCTCCCCGTCCAGCTGGGCCACGGAGCACGCAGCTTGTCATGCGCAAGTCTGCCGCGTCCATCTGACCAAACATGACGCCGATTAGCATTTTAATCGCCGACGACGGGGCCAAACTCAACCGCTCGGATACAGCCGTCATAGGCTGCTCACACACCCGTTACCACGTCAGCCATGTTTGGCCATTGCGCCAGGATTGATTTAAACAAGTCCTAAAGCACCTCTGCACACCTGTTCCAGGCCGGTAAAAGGGACTGATGGAAGCCGCCAGGTGTACAAAACTGAGCGGATTGGCGAAGGACGTAATGTGTGTCGTCTTTGTAGCCGCATCTGCAGCTCTTAAGAGATTAGCAGGTGTCATTTCCACTGCAAATAAGCAGCAGTAGACTTTTACCTGCGTAGGTAGACTATAAATATATACGAGGTGAACCTACTCCTAATTAAACCCCGATGTACCAGAGATTTGTGTTTTTATTTTGACGGGGTAAAAGGGGACTAGGAATTTGAGCCTCAGTGCACCTTTTTATATTGAGATGTGTACGCACTTGCAGCATGAAAGTAGGTCCTGGAGATTAGTCATTCTGTGCACAACATGAGGTGTTTCTGTATGTAGATACAGTAATCTGTGGCTCGGGCTGGAACACACACACATGCTGAGAAAACATTTCATGGCCATGTTCAGGTTTTCTTTGAAGGCCAACAAGATGAACTGATGTTCCACGGCCCTCTTTTAAAAAATTTAATATTAGCTTCAGAAGTGCAAGGCGTTTTCAAATCTAAATATCTTCCTCTGTTTTTTATTTTTAAATTTCAGGTGGCCTTTTGCACCGAGAGCAACGCATCTCTGGGAAGGCGAGAGCGGAGCAGGAGTCGACGGAGTTCTTCTGCTGGTTTTCTCACTCTGCCTCTCTCGTGCCATCTGTTTGAGCGCCTGCGCCAAGGCTGTTTCATAACAAGGACTTCATCTGTTGCCGTGCGACTTTGAGTGACACTTGTTCCTCCACATAATCCAAAACAACACTCTGGCTTTTAGAGATTTGTGACATTTAAAAAAAAAAAAAACTAAAAAAATCTATTCATTTATTTAATTTTTACCTGCATTCAACAAGTATGGGGCACTTGTGTTCACACAGTAGTCCCACCTAACTTTGAGGAGCTCCAGTTGAGCCGACCTGATTCGACATTATTATTATGAGTTATGACAGCTCCACGTCTACGCCCAGCAGCAGCGCTCGACTGCGAGAGGCCCACGACCACAAGGACCAGCAGGCCGAGCTGCAGCAGATAAACGTGCAAAAGTCCAACTGCGACCGGTCCGATGTCACATGCCGGGAGCAGGGAAGCGCAGCCGATGGGTTGCCTTCGCCCACGGAGGGGTCGGGATCCGGAAGTCTGTCTGGGGACCAAAGAGGGACGAACTCGGACGACATGGATGGACTGTCCAGCGGAAACGATTCCGGGGAGAGGGACGGCGAAGGCAGGACGGCGAGGGGTTGCACGTCCTGCAGACACCAGTCCACTCGCAGCTCCCACAGTCACAGCTCTTCAAACGGGAAGGACTCCGGCATGATGCTGGAAACCACGGAGAGCAACAAGAGGTAGGAGAACCGCTGTGTGAGCTCATGCTTTCTCCGTGTTCTGCGTCGACATGACAGTTTTAGTCTAAAACTTGTAAGAACTATGCGAGCGGTATCTGAAAACTAGATTTAAAATGGTCAAAACACACATCCCTTCATGGTTTTACCAGCTGAGCTCAGTCTTCTTCTGACTGGTGCCCATCAGAGCAATTAACCAATTATTGTAACTCCTGTGTTGAATATTCTCAGCTGTAATTGAAGGTTGACTAGAGAAATTGCATTTCCTGTGAAAATGCTTTATTGCAGAAGAACTTGCTGAAAAACAGCTGACATTAGCTAAAACATGCTGAAATGAAAGAACAAGCCCAACTTAGTTGAAGAAAGCCGAAAGAACACACATTTGCTGAATTGGATTTAAATAAGTGGAAATGAGCACAAAAATTAGGAAACTGGCTAAAAAAAGCTGAAATATGCAAAAATAGCTGAAAGAGTACAAAACAGAAATAACTGAAATGAGCTAACAAACATGGAATTAGCTGATAAAGCTAAAATTAGCATCAAATGAGCTAAATAGTAGCTGAAAGAGCAGCATAAAGTAGGGATGCACCGATACCGATACCAGTATCGGGTATCGGTCCGATACCATGTGTGTTTACTCGTACTCGTACTCATAAAAGGGCTCCGATACTACAGTACCCGATACCAGTTTCATTTCATTTCATTGACTATGTAAGAGTTCAAATGTAAAACATTTTATTTTTTTGTACAAGTTTGGACATACTTTACAGATTACCAATAGTAATGTACTTTGTTTATTTATGTTTGAAGTGTCTAATGAAAATAAACAGTTTAAGTTAATTAGAATGATTTTTAAAAATATTAATTAGTACTTGTATCTGTACTTGGTATCGGCAAGTACTTTAATGTAAGTACTTGTACTTGTACTCGTTTTTCAAAAATCTGGTATCGGTGCATCCCTAGCATAAAGAAGTTAATGGGACTGAAAGTAACAGAACTTAACAAGTTTAAAACAAACCTAACAAATGTTGAATTTACAAGAAAATCCGAATTTACAAGAAATCAGCTGAAAGTAGCTAAAAATGCTAAAAGCTTAGCTGTTAGCTGAGCAACTAGCTGAGCAAGTTTTAAATCAGCAGAAGAAAGCAGAAAGAACGTTTGTACAAATAGGCTTAAAGAAGCAGAAATGACCACAAAGAAGTGGAAATTGAAAGAAGCTGAAATTGGCAACAACAAAAAAAAAATAAGAAGCTGAAAAGTGTTTTTAAAAAAGCAGAAAGAAACTTAAATTACCAGAAGTAAATGGAGCGAGCATATTTTTGCTGAATTGGGCTGAAAAAACGTTGAAACAAGTGGCGGGGAAGTGGAATTACCTGAAAAAGCTAAAAACAGCATGAAAACAGCTAAAAGTAGCTGAAATGGCAGAAAAAGTTGATACTTGCATAAATAAGCTGAAAGGAGCATAACAAGCTGAAATTTGTGGAAAGAAGTTAAAAGAGCAACAAATGTAGTTAGCAGAAAGAAGCTGAAAGGAGCACAAAACAGCAGAAATTAGCTGAAAAAAGTTTAAATTTTCAGAAGGAAGCTGAAAGAAGCTGAAGCAGAACAAAATGTGAAAAGAGCAGAAAAAGGCTGTAAACAGATCTAAAGATCTGAAGGATGTTAAAACAGCTCAATTCATTTCTATGAGGAAAGAAGTGGCAGAAAAGGCTAAATGTTTCAAAAAGCTAAAGTTGCACCAATACCAAAAGTCTGCCACCCTTCTCCTGAAGGAGCTGAACATTTTGATAGGCTGTTGAAATGGCACCAAAATTGCGGAAAGAGAAAGATGCCGAAAAACGAAGTTAAATGTTAAGTTAAATGTCTTGTAACGATAGTAAAAATAATATTTATCTGAAAAGAGTCAGGCACAGAAAAGCCCGGAGAAGTCTCGATTAAGACTTTTAAAAACATTTTCACAAAGTCCAGCTCCGCTGAAGGATCCAGATGTTGACGTGCTGCACATCATCTGTATTTTCTCTCTTTGTTTTTCACCCAGCTCCAACTTCCAGAGTCTGTCGCCTCCAAACAGCTCTCTGGCCTACAGCCTGCTGTCCAACAGCTCGGAGCACGACCCCCCCTCCACCTCCGGCTGGAGCAGCGACCAGTCGGCGAGACTCCAGACCCAGAAGGAACTCATGAAGGTCGTCAAGGAGCTGAAGCTCCGCCTGCCATCTGAGCGCAAGGCCAAGGGGCGCTCCAGCACCCTGAGCACCCTCAAATACGCTCTTCAGTGTGTCAGACAAGTCCGAGGTGAGGGGTGGGGTTGGGGTGGGGGGTTCAGGGTTTCTGATGGAGGACACTGTTTGATGATGAAACTGGATTAATTACAGAAATTGCATTTCCTGTGAAAATGCAGTGTGAATGCTTATTGCCGAAGAACTTGCTGAGAAACCGCTGAAATTAGCTAAAAACGTGCTGAAATGGAAGAACAAGCCGAAGTTAGCAGAAAAAAGTAGAACACAGTTTCTGAATTAGATTTAAATGAGCACAGAAATTAAGACTTTATCTAAAAAAAGATTCAATTAGAAAAAAAATAGCTGAAAATGCAAAAACAGCTTAAACAATCAGAAGGAAGTGGAAGGAGTTGAAAATGAGCTAAAAAATTTGAATTAGCTGAAAAAGCTAAAGTTAGCACAAAACAGCTAAAAAGAGGCTGAAATAGCAGAAAAAGATGAAACTAGCAATCAAAAGCCGAAAGGAGCATAACAAGTTGAAATTAGCTTAAAGAAGTTAATTAAGTTGAAAGTAGCAGAAATCACCACGAAAAACTTGAATTAATCTGAAAACAGCTAAAATGAGCTAAGAACTCTAAAAAAAGTAGCTGAATAGGTAGAACAAGCTTAAATTAGCGGAAGAAAGCAGAAAAAAGATGTTTGCTGAAAGAAGTCGAAATGACCACAATAAAGGGGAAATTACGGTTTCTGAAAAATACAAAAACTTAAATTAGCAACACAAAACAGCTGAAAAGTAGCTAAAAAGGCAGAAACAAGCTAAAATTACAAAAAGGAAGTGGAGAGACACATTTTTGCTGAATTAGGCGGGGGGGAAAATGAGTGCAAAAAAATATGCATACCTGCAAACTAGTCACCTTTCGGCGAAATTCGCCGTTTTCAAAGCAAAATATATCATTTACGTGATTCGTGTAGATCCGATGAGTTTTTGTTTTCGGGGGGGGGGGGCAGGCAGACCCGTGACAGTTAAATGCATCATTTCCCACTGACTGGATTTCAAGACAGAGTAAGGCATCTTGTCGACAATATAACATCTTTGTTGGAGCGCGAGATTTAGCCAATCACAGTCTCAAGACAGACGATGGTGGGCGGGACGACAGCGAAATCTTTGAACTGAATAAAGTAAAAAAAAAGAAAAAAGCAGTAGCAGCGCGAGTTGCGAGGGAGAAGAAGGAAGAGGATTAGACGCTGTGTTTTCAAAGAAAATTAAGACAATTTTACAAATGACAGACGCAGACAAAATTGTTCGACCAAGTCCTTTAAAGTGTGGGAGCTCCACGCTTCATAAAAAAATACTGCGCGACATGCAGAGTGACGACACGAGAGAACCACGCTGATGTAAACATGACCGAGTCGTAAAATAACTTCACCACGGTGTGAATGAAGGAACATCAGCAGTAAGTCTCTACATGAAAACACATTTGTTCTGTTTTTTGCCTAGCCATCTTTTTTTGTGTGTCCTAATTATATTGGGATAGGTTAATAAATGTATTTTTTCCTAAAGTCAAAAGTCGTTAAAGAGCAAATGTTTCCTTATGCTGTAGATGAGAAAGAGCCCATGTAACACACATTGTCTGGAAAGTAAAATAGTTAAAATCAGTGATGGCTGATGTTCTATCACTAAGTCAGAAAACTAAAAAGCCCCTCCTAAATTCACTGTTGGTGGTTATTAAAATGTCACCTGTTCATTGGGTAAAGTTAATATTCTTATTTTTACATTTGCAGTTGAGTCACCATTGTTTAGTAAAATGGCATGTTGTGTTACAAATAAAACTAAATAAAAATTAACAAATTAAAAGTCAATTGCACCCCTAAAGTCATTGTGATAAATTGTCACATTAATTATCTTAGCCACAGGAGTGAGTTTAAAAACAGGATGATGTCTATATGAATGTCTTGAATGAGATGTCTCTAAAATATCCTGATGCATGATCAATAATAATTTCAACAAATTTTAATCTGTCCACAGGACCTGACTTTATTTTGTTAGATGTCTCTAAAATAGTTATTGAATCAAGTGTTGATATGTAGGTAAACATAGATGTTTAACAACTTGTTAAAATACACCAGAATGCAGGTAATGGCATCTACTTTTCAAAAATTTCGGGCAAAAATTTTAAGAAATGAGTTTTTACTGTTAGTAAGTAAGTGAGTTTTATTTATATAGCACATTTCACAGACATGAGAGTCACAAAGTGCTTTACAAAAGGAAAAATAAAATCATAAAATCACAGAAGTACTATACTAAAAGGTAAAACATAACAAACTCTAAAATCAATGTACAAAATTAACCAAAAGCCTGTCTGAAGAGATAAGTCTTAAGTTTTTAATGCATCTGTTGACTCGGAGCAGCGCATTAACAAAATGTTCTGCTGTATTTGACTTGCTGCTGCTGTTGGTTGTTGATTTTTTTGGTTGACACAATCTTTCCTATTTATGTTCTCATTAAATTAGGTTAGTAAATGACTTTTACCTGAAGCATGTTAAAAAATTACAAAATCTTTCGGGGGGGGGTTGGCGCAACGTTTGTCACCTTTTTCATCCCTTCTGAGTTTGCAGGTATGAATATGGAGTTAGCCGAAAAGCTTTAATTAACATAAAACTGCTAAATAGTAGCTGAAATAGTAGAAAAAACAGAATCTTGCCGAGATAAGCTGAAAAGAGCATAGCGAGCTGAAATAAACAGAAAGACATTAGAAGAAACACAAAAATGTTGTAGTTAGCAGAAAGAACCTGAAAGGAGGACAAAACAGCTGAAATTGGCTGAAAGTAGCTGAAAAAAGTTAAAATTTGCAGAAGGAAGCTGAAATTAGCTGAAGCAGAACAAAATGTGAAAGGAGCAATAAAGTTGTAAACACATCTAAAGATTTGAAGGATGTAAAATGAGCTCAATTGATTTTGTCTGAGAAGAAAATGGCAGAAAAGGCTAAATATTTCAAAAAGCTAAAGTTGCACCGATACCTAAAGTCAAAACAGGATTGTCGTGAAAGAGCCGAAACGTTTTGAAACGAGAACAATGTATGGAAGAAAAATGGATGACATGGCATGAACGCTTCATGAATGTTCCGATTGTTAACCCAGACGTGAAATGTTTGCAGCCAACAGGGAGTACTACCACCAGTGGAGCGTGGAGGAGTGTCACGGCTGCAGCCTGGACTTGTCCACCTTCACGATCGAGGAGCTCGACAACATCACGTCAGAGTACACGCTCAAAAACACGGTACAGAAACCAAACCTGCGTCTGCAGGCGAACACTTAAAGCCGTCAATTCAACGGGCGTCGTTGAGAAGCAGGTCAGAAAGTCAGAGCGTCTTTTGTCTTTTTCTTCAGGACACCTTCTCCGTGGCCGTGTCCTTCCTGTCGGGGAAGGTCGTGTACGTCTCGCCCCAGTGTTCGTCTCTGCTGCGCTGTAAGCCCGAGTGTCTGCAGGGGACGCTGTTCTCCGAGCTTTTGGCCCCGCAGGACGTGAGCACCTTTTACAGCGGCACAGCCCCCTGCCGCCTGCCGTCCTGGGCCTCCTGCATCGGCTCGGGTGAGTGGATTCTGGGTGTTTAGAGACAAATGTGGTACATTTAGTAAATGTTCTTTGACTATTTCACCACCCTGTCAGTCCCTCGTAACATCCAATATGGAGGGGGTTTCTCATAATCAGACAGTAAGCCGAGTTGACCTGTTACTATAGTTTGCATTTTATTACCATTTCAAAATAAACTACAGCGTCAGAAAGATACGGAAGGGTATTGCTGTCAACCAGGAAAAAAAAAAATTGAAATTATATTGTACTTGTATTGTACAAACGTGATAAGTATGTCGTAAAAACGTGATATGATATCACATTTGTACAATATACTTATCACGTTTTTACAACATACTTATCACGTTTGTACAAAATAATATCACGTTTTTACGACACTTATCACGTTTTTACTACATACTTATCACGTTTTTATTACATATCACGTTTGTACAATATAATATCACGTTTGTACAACATACGGTACTTATCACGTTTGTACAATATACTATCACGTTTTTAATACATACTTATCATGTTTTTACTACATATCACATTTTTACTACATATTTAACACGTTTTTACTACATATCACGTTTTTTACTATATACTTATCATGTTTTTACTACATACTTATCATTTTTGTACAATATAATATCACGTTTGTACAATATAATTTCATTTTTTAAATTTATTTCCTGGTTGACAGCAATACCCTTCCGTAGAAAGACGCAGGAACTCTTAAGTAGTTTTTTTTTTTTTTTTAGGATGTGATCTGTACTAGATGCCATTTTTCTAATTCAGCCATTTTTATTTAGACTTTGACTAAAGTTACTGCCCGTCCCCCGTCACTTGACTAAAATTTGAACGAGATGTGAAGTGACTGACTCCGTCCTCCCCTCCAGCCTCTCCTCCTGTCGACTGCACCCAGGAGAAGTCCATGTTCTGTCGGATCAGCGCCGACCGGGCGCAGGGCGGGGAGATGCGCTACCACCCCTTTCGCCTCACGCCCTACCAGCTCACCCTGAGAGACTCGGACGCCGCGGAGCCTCAGCCCTGCTGCCTGCTCATCACAGAGAGAGTTCACTCTGGATATGAAGGTATCCGAAACATTTTTGAATGAATGTATTTAAAATGAATGGATGAATTAAAACAAGTAGATGTGAAGGGTTATATCCCAGTCTGATATTAAATACACACCAGCACCAATGAAGCTGCTCTGCTCAGTCACTGAAGTCACGCAGTGCTTCTCACATTTTGATTTGTGTCCCTCTCTGCTCTCAGCTCCTCGCATCCCTCCAGACAAGAGGGTCTTCACCACCAGTCACACTCCCAGCTGCCTCTTCCAGGAGGTCGACGAGAGGTATCCGACCCCCGTCCCTCAGTTCATGTCACAGCTGCGCTTTGTGTTTGAAAACCACAGAGAAGATAACCCCCCGCTAACCACCGTCTATATTACGAATGTTTTACTTTGAAAGACATCCGCAGTGATTCCTCCTCGTTACGAGCTCACGTGTCCTTCAAAGCATTTTAAGATTAACATAAAACCGGGTGCATTCCTGGTTTGTCGCGTCCTCGAGAGAGAGTCTTCATTCATTTCCTCTGTAAAGGTTTAGTAGAACTTATCATGTGGTGTGTTTTTCAGGGCTGTGCCTCTGTTGGGCTACCTGCCCCAGGACCTGGTGGGGACCCCCGTCCTGCTCTCCATCCACCCAGAGGACCGGCCCACCATGGTGGCCATTCACGAGAAGAGTGAGTCCGTTTGGATTGGGTTCTATCGCCAGCTGTGGAAACAAAGTTTTATTTCATGTCTTTGTTCTCATCTTTTGTTTGAATCTACAAAAATAGCTAAAACAAACAATATACAGGTAGTCCTCCACTTACGACGGAGTTCCGTTCCTACACCCGTTCGTAACACGAAAATTGTCGTAAGGTTTAAAAATACGTCCAAACGGCACCTCATACATCAAAACGGCACCTCATACATACAGTACAGTACTGTGTTTTTACCAAGCACTTAGCCTATCCTAACACATTACCCTACATAATTATCAAAAACCACATACATTTAGGAGTCATAATGAAGGAAAAA
>JBBPBX010069361.1:0-18885 GCA_038048925.1 Garcialebias charrua
ACTATTTTAGATGTGAAACATTCCTAAAAAGATGAGAGCACCTCTCCTAATGTACAGTCATATTCAACAAATGTAGTATTCACAAAAGTTCATTAATTTCAATAGCTTAATTTACTAAATATTTTTTTTTAATTTCATTAATTTTTGTAATAAAAATGACTGAGGTTTTCAAGTTTTCAAGTCTTTATTTCTGTTAATGATTTTGCTTGCAGCTGTGAAAACACGACATCTAAGATTAGAATATTGGTATACTGATCAATCTCACAAACCAGCCCCATCATAAAGCATATGCTAATTTGTTGATGACTGTCAATGACTTCCCGTGCTGTAAACATGAGTTCCATTTGATCATAGTATTTTTCACTGTTTTAAGGAGGGCACTCCATTTCATGCCAACAGTTTGAAAGAAAACCTTAACAAAATGTGTAATATGATCTGTCAACAGGTAGTCCTCCTCAAGCGATTCCGTTCCTGTTGTAATGGTGACGTGCAGTTGTTCCTGTGTGGCTGGTTCTGGATTTCACAGGGTGCAAAACCAGGTCCAGTTGGCAAGATGGTGGCCTGGGTCGACTGTTTAAAGGAGGATTACGGTAAATAATACTGGCAATATATAATTTTCATGTCTTGCTACCATACATATATTTTAGCCCCGAGTTAAATACATCTGTGTGATGTTTTATTCAAAGGAATACGGATACCCTCTTCAGAGGAATGACTGGCTCTCTTCCTGACCTGTCTGCTTCGAGTGGCAGAGGTATACTGTACTGTACTGCGATTTGGACACATCATCTGTCACCAACCGAGAGTGTCTGGCAGTGACTGGATGGAAGATCAAAAAATAATCAGACAGAACTGTGACCACTTCTATTGTGAAACCTCGGTTGTGAAACCTGACACCAGCGTGCCTGACAGAAACTGGACTGTCTGTGAGGTGCTCACACGGACGGAGCTGAAAGTTCCTCCTACCTGCAGCCTGAGAGGAGGACGAGTGAGACAGGACTCATCATGGAGTGACGTGACGTCTGCTCTATGCGACCTAGTTTCAGCACGGCGTGAAGTTGCAGCACGCGTTAGCACTTAGCATTATTAGCATGTTGTTGCGGTCTCCTGTTGTTAAAAAACCAGCGCAAATTCAAAAGCTGTGCACGCTGTTTCACTGCTGCAGCAGCAACACACGTCACTTGAACGGACTAACCACATCATCCGAACGTGAACGAAGAAAACAGCTTGTAAACACCGATCACAGCAGCTGCTACTTTTATCAGGTAATTCAAATAATTCCAGATCAATAACACAAATTGTAGGAGTTTTTAATGATCTCTGAATCATGTCTGAAATGTTGTTGATGTGCAGGCTTTACTGAACGCTGCTAAGACGTCTTCTATCACGTCAACACTTTATGAAAAAACTCAGACTGATAGTGTCAGCATGTCCTGGAGCCCTGATGATGAGAGATGAGAGATTCAACCACCTCAACTGCTCAAAAAGAGGTATTGTTCTTTTACTATTACTGTACTATTACCTTTTTAATTTAAAATTATAATCTTATTAACTTTTTTTTACCTCTTTGTGTGTTATTTCCAGAAGTTAGCAGCTGTTCTCTTCCTCTTCAAGGAAATCCACCTGCAGCTAAGTAGTCTGTGCTGATGACCCTGATGCATGCTGAATAATCCAGGTAAAAATCTAAAAAAAAAAAACTATGTCTGGGCCTCTGGACATTCAAAAAACAAAACAAAACAATTGTAGAAACGTTTCATCTTTCATCAGAAAGACTTCCTCAGTCTGAGGTGCTGTATTCAGCTCAGTCTTATAAATATCACCCTCTCACTGTGGAAACTCTGTAACAACCTGCCCCCCAACATTAGACAGGCCTCCTCCCTTCACATGTTCAAATCCCTGCTAAAAAAATCATCTTTTCTCTATTATTTCAAACTGTGTGAGCTGACGTAGTGTATATATTTTTTTTACTGTGTTTTCATTTTAATATTGCTCTTATACATTTTTATTATACTTTTACCGCTGTTAATATCATAATTTTTACCATTGGTGTGTGATACTGTTCTGTACATTTTTAAACCTCTTTTGTGTTGTGTGTGTGAAGCACCTTGATAACAGTTTATCTGTTTTAACTGTGCTATATAAATAAAATAGACTTGACTTGACTCACAGTGGATCAACCAGTTTGTTGATGACAGCTGAAACCAGCTGCTCACATGAGCAAGGAGGACCATCAGCCTAACAATGGATCATTAGCACCCTGATGGTTGTTTGCTATTCACAGAGGGCTGAGTGATACTAGCAACAACAGCATTGTAAGAGGGGGACAGTTGAACCCAGAGGCCTCCACCTCTGTTTAATGATGGACGGTTTCTTTTCACAAAGATGACCTCCTTTACTCCTCTCTCAAACCATCGTTCCTCTCTATCAAGGATGTGAACATCTTCATCCCTGAAAGAGTTGGCCTATACAAACGTATTGTTCACTTGAAACATTTTCAAAATAATCATTTTATAAGTCTTTTTTGTAAACATATTATTTGTTTAGTGAAGTAAAGACACTATTTTTTATATAAAGCAAGTATTTCTTTATTCATTCAACCTTCATTTATGATATTGAAATCAAGAAATACCTTATTTTTTATCAAAAGTATTTATGTTTAATAAAGTCAAGAAAGACCATTATGTTTTTTGAATATTTTTAATTGGTAATTATTTTATTAAAACATTTAAATTTTTTATGTATTGTGACAGAGGGTTCTTGTTAGCAGCTGCTGAAAGTAACTAATAAAGTAACTTAGTAATCTAACTTAGTTACTTTCCAAATCAAGTAATCAGTAACTTAACTAAGTTACTTTTCCCAAGGACTAATCAGTAACTTAACTAAGTTACTTTTTCAATGTAACTATGCCATCACTGGGGGCCACTCTGCTCAAAATGCCCGGGCCGATTTTTTGTCCCAGTCCAGCCCTGAATACAGGTTTACAACAAATATACTGTAATTATTTCATTTCATAAATGGGTCATTTTTTTGGGTCATAAATAGACCCAAAAACCCTTTAAACCCCAAAACACTAAATTACTTCAATAAATACAATAAATCAATTACTTCAATAAATACAGGTTTACAACAAATATACTGTACAGTATGCAGTTCACTATTCCACCGGTGTGGCACTCGCGTCACACCGCAGCGACAAGCAGTTGGCAGTCCTGACGTCACGCCCTGCGCGCCACTGAAAGGGGGACACCACAGTCCGCATTTCAACCACTTGCGCACAACTTCCTCAAATGGAGTCGTCGAGGAACCAGAGTGGACGCCGGAAGGAAAAAGAGCAGTCTCCGGAAACAGAGCAGCAGTGGTCCCGGTGTGGGGGAGACCGGCTGGTCCTCACAACCATATACACACATGCACACACACACATCCTCGCAGCCTGAGGGAGCGAAGAAGTGCAGCACCGCAGCGCTCTACCGACCAGCAGTCAAACAGCCCGTACCACACTCAGTGACTGGTTGCCTTTACGGCCAAAACCCGTGGGACACCATGACGGTCAGAACCCACGGGCTACGGCACACCAGCCACACGGCGACATGTGAAGACGACCTGTCTGCTTGCACGCAGAGCAGCTGCTTTTATACCACGCCCACTCTAACAACTAGACGTTTGCACCTGGAACCTATCAGCCTAATCAGGCTTCTCTACTGCTACATTCTACCCCCACCTTTTGTATCGGCGACCCGACGATAATCTAATAAAACTGATCCCATCAGCTCCTAAGATCAGAGCTAAAATAAATAAATAAAAACCAGAAGGGAAACCAACACGTGGCAGCCACCATTTCATGACTCCACAAACCTCAATTATTACCAGGACCAAGCATCCACAGGTCCAACCAAAGCAGTAGCACCTCAGTGCCCCTCAGAACACGTGGCAACCATCATTTCATGACTCCACAAACCTCAATATTACCAGGACCCAGCATCCAATGGTGCAACCAAAGCGGTAGCACCTCAGTGCTCCTCAAAACACGTGGCAGCCATCATGTCATGACTCCACAAAATTAAGTTATTACCGGAAGCTATCCAACACTTCCACAAACTGGTCTTTAACAGTCCCAGTCGAACACGTGACAGTCATCATGTCATGACTCCACACATTTAAGAAGCTATCCAACACTTCCACCAACTGGTCTTTAACAGTCCCAGTCCCAGCATTGAACATCACAGCAGATGCATGCTGCTTCATTCCTACCCTAAAATCCTGACAATATAAGCGGGAGCTCCTGAAGACTCTCCCTCCAAGTGACCAATCCAAAGAAATGCTTGGGCTACCACCTCTCAGGCTCTCATCCACCACTTCATTCAACCTTATACCCATCCTACCCCTAAAGATGGACACTTCCTATCTCTAGGCACAAAATCAATCTCGCTGCTACAGGGAGACTGGACATAGGAGGGCATAAGGTAATACTGAAGTAGACAGTTGCATTTAAGCTGGCTTGCCTTTGTCATAACTGCTCATGGTCAACTCTTTAAGTTCCTAAATTTCTGCCATAACTACAAGTTTCATCCACCCACCACTTTAAAGATGTATTGGAACCACCACTTTAAAGATTTGCTGGAACCACCACTGCTCTGCTTCCGGGTTGGCCAATCTGCACACAAAACACAAAATATGCTGGTGAAGATTCTCAGTCGTCCAGGACATGATAAATCAAAAAAGGCGTTCAATACAGAAACAACTGGACTTTATTTGTAACAGAAGACGTTTCGCTCATCATCCGATGAGCTTTCTCAATTCAATGAGGAGACTGTGAGAGGGAGAGAGAGGTTATAAGCAAGCTGGGCCACTGGTACACACCAAACTAGGTAAATTGGAAGCTAACACACATACGTGGGATAACACCTGCCTGTGACCCATTCAAAGTTCAGTGTGTGAAAGCAGAGCTTACAGAAAACACACACATCCTACTGTATGTAAATTGACAAAAACCACACTTCACACATTGATAACAGGGACCTGTCAAAGTCTTTGTTAGTCTAATTCACAAGTGAGGCTCCTCTGTTCTCATCAGGTGGGAAGCGTCTGGGAACCAGCTGCAGGGCCGCACCATAAGTTTTAGAAAGTTGAAATCTGAGACCTCCTCCTCTGTTTAACGATGGTTTCTCTCGTTTTACATAAACAGCTTCCTTCACACCCCTCTCAAACCACCTGTGCTCTCTGTCTAAAATGTGCACATTCTGGTCCTCAAATGAGTGACCCTTGTCCGTGAGGTGGAGGTGAACAGCTGAGTTTTGTCCAGAGGAGGAGGCTCTCCTGTGTTGGGACATTCTTCTGTGGATGGGCTGTTTAGTTTTTCCAATGTAGAGGTCTGGACAGTCCTCGCTGCACTGGACAGCGTACACTACATCACTCTGTTTGTGTATGGGGGTTTTGTCCTTAGGATGGACCAGTCTCTGTCTGAGAGTCCTACTGGGTTTGAAATGTACTGGGATGTTGTGTTTGTTGAAAATCCTTCTGAAATTCTCTGATAGTCCAGCCACATAAGGGATGACAATGTTTTTTCGTCTGTTCTCCTTTTTCTGTTTATTAGTGTGTTTTGTAGATTTCCTTGCTGACTTGACAAAAGCCCAGTTAGGGTATCCACATGTTTGGAGAGATTTTTCTATGTGTTTCTGTTCCTTTTTCTTCCCTTCTGTCTTTGTGGGGATGTGTTCGGCTCGATGCTGTAAAGTTCTGATGACAGAAAGTTTGTGTTCCAGTGGATGGTGAGAGTCAAACAGGAGATACTGGTCTGTGTGGGTTGGTTTTCTGTAAACTTCAATGTTGAGACTGTCCTCTTCCTCCATGTGAACCAAACAGTCCAAAAAAGGCAGCTTGTTGTCGTTAGCATCCTCTCTGGTGAACTTGATGTTGTTATCAACCGAGTTAATGTGTCTGGTGAATGCTTCCACCTCACTGGCTTGGATTTTGACCCAGGTATCATCCACATATCGAAACCAATGGCTCGGCGCTGTTCCCTCATAGGAGTTTAGAGCTCTCTGTTCCACTTCCTCCATGTAGAGGTTTGCAACAATGGGTGACACTGGGGATCCCATGGCACAGCCGTGCTTCTGCCTGTAAAAACTGTCATTGAACTTGAAATAGGTGGTGGAGAGGCAGAGATCCAGCAGAGTACAGATCTGGTCTGGGGTGAAGTTGGTCCTTTTGTCCAAATCCTTGTCCTGTAGAAGTCGTTTTTTGACGGTTTCTACTGCTTCAGGAATGGGTATGCACGTGAAAAGAGAAGTTACATCATACGAAACAAGAGTTTCTCCCGGGGTCAGCTTCAAATGTTGAACTTTGTTGGCAAAATCAATGGAGTTCTTTATGTGATGAGGTGTGTTTCCAACAAGAGGAGCTAAAATACCAGCCAGATGTTTAGCAACATTGTACAGTATGTCACTGAGTTTATGCTGCTCATGATAGGTCTGAGAGGTGTATCTTCTTTGTGTATTTTTGGAAGTCCATAAAGACAGGGAGTGGCCTCCCCCGGGTACAATCTATAATACAAAGATCGATTGATTGTTTTCTCCTTTTCGAGTTTTTGCAGATAATCTGTGACTTTCTTTTTAAAGGTGTTAGTTGGGTCCCTCTTCAGGGGCTCATAGGTGTTCCTGTTGCTCAGTAGTGTGGTTATTTTTTCCTGGTAATCAGATGTGTTGAGGACTACTGTGCATCTTCCTTTGTCAGCTGGTAAAATGGTGATGTTTTGGTCCTGGCTGAGTGATGTTATAGCTTTCCTTTCCTACGGTGTAAGATTTGAAGGAGGCAGTTTGGCACTGGAGAGGGTAGCTGATATTTTCATTCTGAGTTGTTCTGCCTCTGCTCCTGTCAAGTTGTTGTTCCTAATCGCAGATTCAGTGGCTGTGATTAGTTCCACAACAGGTATTTCTTGTGGTGAGATTGCAAAATTCAGTCCTTTTGCCAGCACATTTTTCTCAGGTTGTGTTAAGGTCCTGTTAGACAAATTTCTAACCCACTGTTCCTGAGTATTTGTGCTGGCGACAAACTCCTTATCTTGACTGATGGATTGTGATGAGAAAGCAGTTCTCTGTTGTAGTTTCAGAAACTTACTTTTTTGACGTTCCTTGCTTTTTTGATGCTACGATAGCTGGGCCTTTTCAACAAAGCAAGACACTTCTTCCAAAAGAGGCAGTGGTAGAAGAGTAGATAGCTTCTGGAGGGTCTGATCCATTTTGAGTGAGAGAGCTTCAATGGTGAAGTTGATCTGTCTTATTCTTTCACTAAGAAGCTTGTACTGAGCTTTCAGGAGGATCCCTTCAGCTCTTTGTCCTTTATTGTGGAGTTGAGTTTTAGACTGCTGGGAGTGAGTTTTTCTTGTCTGCATCTCTGACTGAAACGAAGATGGTTCCTGTAGTCTGCAAGCTTCCTTGACGTCTTCTCAAACTCCCGCACTCCTCTTAGGGTATTCTTCCCAAAATGTTTAGCAATATGCTGGTGAAGATTCTCAGTCGTCCAGGACATGATAAATCAAAAAAGGTGTTCAATACAGAAACAACTGGACTTTATTTGTAACAGAAGACGTTTCGCTCATCATCCGATGAGCTTTCTCAATTCAATGAGGAGACTGTGAGAGGGAGAGAGAAGTTATAAGCACAGTCTCACAGTCTCCTCATTGAATTGAGAAAGCTCATCGGATGATGACCGAAACGTCTTCTGTTACAAATAAAGTCTAGTTGTTTCTGTATTGGACCCCTTTTTTGAAAACACAAAATAAACAAAAGAAAAAACAAAACACACAAAACATCAATATAGTATTGAAAATTACAAACAACTACTGGGCCCGGATGTTCATAAAAAGCAAATGCAAACACCCTACCAACAACGCCAAAATGTAGCATTACTCATGCCCTAAGAGCATGAACAAATTAATCATAATAAGTTAGACGACAACGCCACCCTGGGAATTTCACCCAGAGAATATTACCTTATTGGGCGGCCGTGGTGTAGTGGTAATGGCAGTCGTCTCCCGATCGGAAAGTTGGCGGTTTGACTCCCGGGACCCGCACCATGTGTCGTTGTGTCCTTGGGCAAGACACTTAACCCTGAGTTGCTCCCGGTAGGACTGGAAAGCACCTTGCATGGTAGTCTGCCGCCACCGGTTTATGAATGTGTGTAGCATTCAATATATGTGTAGCACTTTGAGATTTTCAGTAATGAAAAGTGCGTTATAAATTGAATTAATTATTAATTATTATTATTATTATTATTGCTTTAAGGCCACGCAGGTTCACTTTGCACACTTTGAAGCATCTGGGACAATGGTTCAATATGACATAATTTATTTACAGTTAGCTTAAAACATCTTAAAACATTCTTCATTTATGTACATCATGTTCATCATTCTTTATGTAATTATTTCATTTGAGTTCATACCAACTAAATAAATAGACCCAAAAACCCTTTAAACCCCAAAACACTAAATTACTTCAATAAATACAATAAATCAATTACTTCAATAAATACAGGTTTACAACAAATATACAGTATACAGTTCACCATTCCACCGGTGTGGCACTCGCGTCACACCGCAGCGACAAGCAGCTGGCAGTCCTGACGTCATGCCCTGCGCGCCACTGAAAGGGGGACACCACAGTCCGCATTTCAACCACTCGCGCACAACTTCCTCAAATGGAGTCGTCAAGGAACCAGAGTGGACGCCGGAAGGAAAAAGAGCAGTCTCCGGAAACAGAGCAGCAGTGGTCCCGGTGTGGGGGAGACTTGCTGGTCCTCACAACCATATACACATGTACACACACACACACACATCCTCGCAGCCTGAGGGAGCGAAGAAGTGCAGTACCGCGGCGCTCTACCGACCAGTAGTCAAACAGCCCGTACCACACTCAGTGACTGGTTGCCTTTACGACCAAAACCCGTGGGACACCATGACGGTCAGAACCCATGGCACACCAGCCACACGGCGACGTGTGAAGACGACCTGTCTGCCTGCACGTAGAGCAGCTGCTTTTATACCACGCCCACTCTAACAACTAGACGTTTGCACCTGGAACCCATCAGTCTAATCAGGCATCTTTCTCTACTGCTACAATTGTATACCTGGATTATTGAGCGTGGACTTTGTTGGTTTTGAACCAGTTTGACATGTTTGTTGATGAGGGAGAGGACCAGCACCGGAGGAGGATCGTGCCTAAGAGACCATCTTAGCACCAACATAACTGGTTTGTTCCACTTTGGAGTAAACTGTTGGGGGAAGAATCAGTTTCGTGTTGTGTGTTTCCTTGACTGATGAAGCCTTCTGGATGAAAGGTGAAACGTTTCAGAAAAAAAAAAAAAAAAAAAGAAACTGTTCAACTGACCTGACTGAAAATTGTTGGATTGTATACCTGGATTATTACCATACAATACCATTTTATTTAGCACGTAAAACAGCGACAAGGCCAACCAAAGTGCTGTACAAACAAACAAACAAACAGGCAACACATAGGCAACATACAAAATGAAGTACAAAAAACAGAATATAGACATAAAATCATTGCAGATAATAAATATAATGACCAAACACAGATCATCTGGTGTTGAAAGCAACGGAATAGTAGTGGGTCTTTAAACGGGATTTGAAAACCGAGAGGGAGGGGGCCTGTCTGACGAGCAGAGGTAACTCGTTCCAGAGTCTTGGGCCTGCTACAGAGAAGGCCCTGTCACCTCTGCGTTTAAGACGAGTTCCTGGAACTGTGAGAAGTAACTGGTCCGCTGACCTCAGAGAACGTGGTGGGACATACGGCTGTAGCAAATCAGAGAGATGGGGGTGTGGGGGGCGGGGGCCAGACTGTTCAGCGATTTGTAGACATACAGGAGAATTTTGAACTGGATTCGAAGATGAGCTGGTAGCCAGTGCAGGGATGCCAAGACTGGTGTAATGTGCTCTCTTTTACCTGTACTGGTTAAAAATTGGGCTGCTGCGTTCTGGACCAGTTGTAATCGTGCACTGGTGGTCTGACTGATACCAAACAGGAGTGAATTGTAGTAAAGCCTAGATTTAATAAATGTGTGTATTACTGTCTCCAGGTTATTTTTGGATAATATGGGCTTCAGCTTAAACAGTCGCCTCAGCTGGAAAAAACTGGATTTAACGATCATGTTTACATGACTGTTGAGTTTCATGGAAGGATCCATCATCACTCCCAGATTTGTGACTTTTTGTTTTTCTGACAGGGCTACAGCAGAAAGATCAATGCAGTGGTTCGTGATCGTGTCGTTGGGAGGGAACAACATGGCTTCAGACGTCTTTTCATTGAAATTTAAGAAATTTAAAGCCATCCAGTCCCTGATGTCAGCCAGGCAGTCGAGCAGAGGTTGAATAGAGCATGTACCATTGTGTCTTAGGGGGAAGTAAATTTGACAGTCATCAGCGTAGAAGTGGAAAGGTATGTTGTTTTTCCAGAAAATAGCACCAAGTGGTAGCAGGTATAAGGAGAATAGGAGAAGACCCAGGATGGACCCCTGCGGAACCCCCCATTTAAGTGCTGCCGCTGCAGAATTAAAATCATTGATGGAAACACTAAAGGATCTGTCAGTGAGGTAGGATCTGAACCAATTGAGGGCTGACTCTGTGATGCCCACCCACTGCTCCAACCTAGCAATGAGGAGATCCTCATTAAATCCTCATGGTCAATAGTGTCAAACGTGGATGTAAGGTCCAATAGGACAAGCAGCACAGAATCACCAGTGTCTGTGGATAAGTAGATGTCATTAAAAACCTTCAGTAGGGCAGTTTCAGTGCTGTGGAGAGATTTAAAGCCAGATTGGAATAACTCAAGGATAGCGTGATCCTCCAGGAAGCACTTCAACAGGCTATATGCCACGGGTAGTGGTGACGTACTTCCGTTAAAATGCAGGCCCTACGCTGCACTTCCGGTTCTGGTCGACAGCAGTTGTTGTTAGCGGTAGCTTCTAGAACCAGACCATGTAAAAGACACAAATGGTAAATTATCTGCGAGCTACTGGTACAACAAGAGAGATTTGTTGTGTGCCGTTGTGTCCAGTGAATAGCAGGGACAACAGAGCGCTTAGTTTTTAACATTTAATGCCAGAGTACGTGGCTAACCGAGTTAGCCTTAAAGCTAACACTCGGTTGTAGCCGGCGTTTTAAACCTCAGAATATTCAAGAGCCAGCATCAAACAGTGGTTAAAAAGGAGCTGTACCTGCATTGTTCCAGTGGAATAATTCTCCCTTCCATGACTGGGGCTTTTGGAGGAGCAGCAGAGAGGACAGCGAGGAGGAGAACACAGCAGCTGCAGCTCAGTAAGAAACACGATTATGACTCGACTCCACACCCTGCACTTGTAGATTTGGTGTTGGAGTAATGAGTGATTTGATAAAAGTTTGTAACTACATACTTTTAAAATAATATTCAGATTTTAACAGTTTTCTAATCTGTAAATATGTTTGTAAACTCCTAGTAACTTCAGGGCTGTTACACCTCTGAAATATTCTCTGCAGTTTCCTTTAATATGAAACCAGAACTGTTTCACTTCAATTAAACTTTTATTTCCTGAGATGTAATTATTTATTTTAAAGCATAACTCTCATAAAGAGTTCTCTGTTTGGTTTTTTACGTTATGAAGGTAAATATGAACACTTTTTTGTTTTTTCAGGTTTGCATCATCTTACCTCCTGATGTGTTTCTGACCCATGACTGAGCTGTTCTGCTATCCATGGTCAGTGTTCACCAAGAATGAGATGAGAGGAACTCCCCATCAAGTTCAAGTTGTGTTTATTTGTCATATACAGGTTAACACAGAGTTAACAGTACAATGAAGTGCTCAGGATGAGAAGATCCGATTTGACTTGCTAAAAATCAAATAACAAACTATACTAAAAGCCAAAGGTGGGCGGATGAGCGCTAGGGAGCGCTAAAGCGCTAATCCGCTTACAGTGGACCTAAACTTTTTGTCAGCGTTTTTGTGAATTGACTAACTTTTATAATTCATAAGCGGATTTGTGCTATTTTTATTTAAAATGCAGTACCGCTAATAACTAATTATCTATCAGTAAAAACCAATAAACTTATTTACAAGCTCTTATGCTGCTTGTTTTACCTTTTTCCCCACCGTAAGAGCAGAGAGGAGGGAGGGTTGGAGGGGGGCAGAGCGGAGAACAGACTCGGATCTACCATGTAGGTAAATGATGCGTTGCCTGGGGATCCCATCAGCATGGGGCCCCGGCCCCGCTGCGCCCCGGCCAGTCACCTACATTCCTAACATTGATCCTGCTTGTTAATCTACATTTAACATAAAAATAATTATAGTTGCGATGAAAACGATCATTAAATAAGCAATAAAAAAAACGGTCGATTTCTTTATCCCCCTACTAAAAATGGACTATTCCATCTTGACATCTTCCGGGTCATAGTTGAACTCAGGGGCTAATTCTGTAGCTGGCTGCGCTCGGTGTCTTCATAAATCCGTAAAGAACCCCGCTGTTTCAAGCCAAATTAACGTGGCCGGATGATTTTATTGTGTGTTTTGTGATGACCATTCGACGGTGAGTCGTTATTTTCATGTATTTTAGTTACTTTTCATTAAATCTGTTGACTACCTATAGACGCTAACTCTGTGTCTGCCGGCTGGTTGTGCTGGGTTACTAATGGATAAATCCGTAGAGAACCCCGCTGTTTCAAGCCAAATTAACGTGGCCGGAGATTTTATTGTGTGTTTTGTGTCGACCATTCGACGGCGAGTCGTTAGTTTCATGTATTTGGGTTACTATGTATAAATGCGGTGGCGACACACCCGTGTATTTGAGATTTAAACGTGGTTTTAGGGATTAAAAGATCATTCTATTTTTTGTTAATTTCGTGGCCGAATAGAATATATGTACGTAAAGTATTAAATAAATCCTTTGATTTTTGTAATTTCATCCTTTTAGGATCATTTTTGTTACTTTTCAGTTGGCAGTGTAGTGCAAATATTGATAACGCTGCCGGCTATATATATATATATATAAATATATAAATAGCGGATTAGATTAGCTTCCCCTAATTTTCATAAGACATTTGTGCTTTTGAAATTGTGGACCTAAAAAAATTAATAAGCGTTTTAGAAATTGTGGAACTAATTTTTTAATTAGCGGTGCCCAGCTTTGCTAAAAGCATGTGTAACATAGTTAAAATGGTTCTGGTTAAATCCTGCTAAAACTGCACCATCTGCTGGTAAAACGTTTTATTGCATTCACCTTAAAAAGAGCAGGGCATTATGGGTAATCCTCAGAGCCATGAGGATCACTGATGAGGTAACATGTCTCTGCTATGTGATAAAGAAATATTATTTATGCATTTTATAGAATATGTTTATGGTCTTAGTTTTTGTACATTATTGAAATGTGCTTAATCTAGGTCAAGCTAGATCAGCTATAGGCTCTGTGCACAAGCGTCGTGAATCACTTCCGCATTGACAAGAAGTCGGCATTCCAGTTTCCGTCTAAGCCCCGTTCTCAGTGAAAACAGTGCTGTCTAAATGTTTACAAGAGCTGCCCAAGATAAGTATCTACGATGTTCTTTGTATCGTATGCCTGGTCCCCTGCTCCGACAAGCAAACTAACAAGGGATTTAAATTGTATATCTCAAGTTTCCTGCACAACTACGAGGGTAAGTAACGTTAGTTTGATTGTTGTGTTGTTGCTACCTGTTAGCGGCTAACGTTAGCCTATTAGCAACGCAATCCTTTTTTTGTGTACTCACGTTATAGAAACAGCGTTTCCACACTTAAACAAAACGGCTCATATTTTGTGATCATTCTACAAACATGCTGCTCTTCTCAGTTTCATGCAAAACTCAGGAGACAGCTGTGAAGCTGTTGTCAGGGCTCTGTGTCAGGTCCATGAAGAAAGCTGAAAACCTCACAGTTTGTGTACGGTGAAGCTAGGATTGTTCAGAGATGACAGTTTTAAGATTGTTTGTTCAGTAACCCCACGTTATTAATGTGGAGTTAGCTAAGATGATAATTATTAAATAAAAATAGGATGGAATTGGCTACACTTTAAGAATATGTAAACAGTTGTTTGGTCTTGCTTTTCCCCAGTGGGTTATTTGCTGCATGCATTGTTCTTCTTTTATGGTTGTTGTGTTACTTTTAACCCAGTTTTACTTTAATCTAAAGAACACACTCACAGCTGATGGGTTTTCTCAAACCAAACCTCGCAGCAACATTTTTCTAAAAAGGAATCACACACATGACAAGAGTTAAAACAGTGGTATAATTAACTTTATAAAGTGGGACCTGCCTCCTAAGTCTGAAACAGGCCCGTAGAGGATGGTTCACAGACAGCCTTTATACATCTCGTGGTTGAGAGAAAAACAGGTTAGACAATTTTCACACAATGGCTCTTGGTCAGTTTTGGCCAAACTCAGGACCAACAAGTTCTGAAACAAAGAAGACATTCTTTGGCTTTTCTGTTATTTCAGTAAACAGCATTGTTGTGTAAGACAACTCTTTCTCAGGGAGTGACTAGATGTTTCATGTTATGATGTTATAAGTTTTAGATGATAATCATAAAAATACCCTAACATATATCGGCCCTTTTTATCATTTAAAACTGTTTAACATTATGCAGATGATTGGCCCGAAAAAAACCTCTGGGTCTCAACTTAGTAGGAAAAACGCAACCAACGCAAAATGGGCCCCCACCACTTTTGCGGCCTTTACAAACAAAGCAGGCTCATCTGAAAAAAATGTTTTGGGCAGTAGAGTAAAAAACTTAAAGAAGTTTTAAAACTAATATAGTTAAAAACAAAGAAGTTTGAACTAAAAATAACCCTAAAGAAATCTAAAATAAAATAAAAATAAAACTTAAAAGAAATTTTAAACTAAAATAATTTTAAAAGTAAATGTAACTTCTTGCACTAAAAAACTTTCTCAAAACATCTCTTAGAACATAGAACATTTTCCCAAAAACGTATGCCATTACTCAGTTTAGTTTCTGAGTTCAAAACAGGATCGTCAGGGATCCCGGCATAGACAATTAATTATTATTATTAATTTTTGCTTACCTCATGGAGTCTGTGGAAGGAACTTCATTGATGCATGAGCAAAATATATAATTCAAATGATCACCTTACCCATAAAAATACAATGAAACATTAAAATGTTTCCAAGTCATAAAAATACAGAACTACCAACGTCTTCAATCAAACCATGATCAAGTCCACCTTAGGGACCTGTGGTGGACCTGTTGTCTTAGTTAAAATCTTCGTCTAGTTAGTTTTTCTTTTCGGGGCGTCCCCCTAGGTTTCTTGGATCTGTGCACATTTCAACAGGGGAAAGAGAAAAATGTTTTGGTTAGATATATACAAAAGCAATGTCGTTTGTATAGGTGTCAGTGTATTTATCAATCATCTTTTAAATTATCTTTTAAATGCTATAAATTTCGTTTTTTTATTTTTTTTTATTTTTTATTTATTTATTATCTTTTAAATGCTATGAATGTCATCTTTAACAATCCCTCCTTTTAAACAGTTTAAATATGGTAAATGGTAAATGGTTATTTATATAGCGCTTTCCAGCCCCCTGTGAGGAGCCCCAAAGCACATTACAATACCAACCATCCACCCATTCATTCAGACATTCATACACCGGTAGTGGCAACCTGCCCCGCAAGGCGCCATCCAGACCCACCGGGAGCAAGTCACAAGTGTCCCGCCCAGGGACACAACGACACATGGTGGGCGGATGCGGGGTCCGAACCTCCAACCCTCCGATCAGGGGTCGACCGCCATCACCACTACACCATATAATATAAACCTAGAACAAATATAAACCTAGAACTTTAGAATCATAAAACTAAATTCCATTCCATTCCCATATCATTTTAATCTAAACAATCAACAATTACATAAATTTAAATCCCTTGTAATCAATCAAAACAAACCAGTTATCTCAGTTCCAAGAGTAAAAAGCAGAACAGATGTTTTTATACTAAATCAAACCTGTAGGAAGCTTTTCCTGTACAGGTCTCTTTTGCAAGTGAGTCCCCACTCACTGACCTGTAAAAACAAAAGATATGAAATATTAAAATTTCTACGGTTAAGAAATTTGAAATAGTTTTCATCTAAAAGCAGACTGCTAAACTCATGATATCAACCTATGTGTCATTTCCTTGTATGTCTAAAAAATGAGTCTATGTGCGTGCTTATTCATGTAACAGCAAAATGCAACTTTGACCCCTGAAAACTGGCTATTGTGTCACCATCATATATTTCACATGCAAAACCGATATTTCATCTGGGCTCCAGTTTTCATTCATCTGGACTCCGGCAGTGACTCCTGACAGCTTTGACCTGTAGCTTGGCTAGCACCATAGCTTGACCACCACTGTAGCTCGACCAGCACCGCTCCTTTTTGCCTGGGTACACTGTATGCTCAAGAGTTCAAAAGTTCATGAGTTCATTCAAAAGTTCAAGATTTCATGAGTTCATCTGTTGTGCAGCATCAATTCATACATGACTTGTCTGGAAGTGTTTGTTGTCAACTGGACAAGGTTTCACATAGCTCAGCTTGACCCCTCAGCTTGTGTTCAGCTATGCAAGGCACTTTTTAGTCCAGGCTCCACTTGAGGCAGTGTAGTTCTTTCAGGTGTTTTTCATAAAAGTCACACTTGATAGTAGACTTGTATCAATTTATACATGTGAATATCTTATTTGGTTATCAAAACCAGAAGTTCAGGACGTAAAAACCACAATGCTGTTTGTGTGTGTGTGTGTGTGTGTGTTCTGTTCTGATCACATCATGACACCTGTTTTTCAATCTAAATGGAGAATCACTTTTCTGATTCAAAACCCTATTAAATACAATTAAATTAATATTCAGATCTGGAACATCTGTTAGCATTTACCCTTCAAACGAGCCATCCTGTTTGCACAAAAAGGGATTTCAAACCACTCTACAAAGTAAAAACACTCAATTTCAAAAATAAAAATATTAATTTAACTAAAACTCAAAACCAATTTCCTATATACATTCATACATCCTTACATTCATAAATCCTAATAGTTCACCACTATGCTTGTCATGCATAACCCAAAACAATATCTATTTAATTAAATTCAATCAATAATAGCACTAAATTACTACTGAAGTCCTCTTCAGGCACTTCACAAGCACACAAACTTCAACTTAGTATTAATTTCAAAATGGTTTTCCTTCTTAAAGACAGGTGGGGCCAACTAAATCTGAAATCTGATCAAGTCACTAACCGTGTTTGCATCTATTTTCAATTCAAACAATATGAATCAGAAGTGTCTCCCTCAACTGGCCCGAAACGCATCTACCAGGCCACGCAAAGCGGAAGATGTCAGAAGGACCAGTTTGGTCAGAGTGTCTGACCTGTGTGGTCCCTGTTGTGTCATTCAGGGCTTCTGCCTGAGGCCTGGTCACCACCTGGCTGGTTGGGTGTGTCTGTTGAGACTTGTTTGTGTCATTCAACTGGTTAACAGGACAAAGACTTTCAGGTGTGTTCATAGCTGCAGGCACTTTCATGTGGGAGGTAACTGACCGATCTGGTTTTATTTACCCCTGGCTAAGTCTTGCTGCTACCCATTTTAGTTGTTTTTTCTGCGTTGTGTTTTTTATTAATATATATGTGTGAGCAGTTCAGATGGAAATGCCTATGGGCGTCCAAGTGTTTTCTGAAAAACAGGCTTCTAGAAAACTTCTGTAAGTTTTCCGGTTTTTCACTTTGGGATTGCTAATTCCCGAAAACAGATGTTTTTTAGGTCCAAAGAACTGCGTCACCTAAAATCCTAATAGAAGCTTGTAAGAGCCGGTACCGTAATCCTTTAGTTATCACCGCCAGGTATCCGAATTACAGTACTGCTCGAACACACTTCTCATTTATTCATGCATTCATTCATACGTACACAAAACAATTTTAAAACAATCTGCGCATCTAAAATGTCATCTTTCAGCTGAAATCGCACTTGTACCCAAATTGTACATTCAAATATCTCCCCATACAGATAGGAAAGAAAAAGAATCCCAAAAGTAACGCGTTTTAAATTCACTATTCCTTCCTTGAGCCTCACTTTATGCCCAATAAAGCTATTGGAAAAATTAGTTTCACTGCTTAAATTTTCCTCACTTTTAAAAGGTTTTAAACTCATGCAACCAACCTCGTGTACACCATAGCGTTTACTTTTGAAAACATAAGTTTAACCTAAATTAGAAGGTCTTGGCTCAGCTTTTAACTACCGGTAGTTATGTCCTATTTTTTCTATATACAAGGAATTCCTGTTTATACTCACTTTTCTTGTCAAATGTGTGATGTTCGTGTGGACGTCGTCAAACTGTTTACGACAACAGTCCAAGTCAGGCCTAAAAAGCTGGCTTGGAATGGGAACGATCGACCCTCCAAGACTGTCCGGTATGCCGTGCACGGGCTTCAGCTACCTTCATCGGACCCTCGTCGTAGAACAGGAATGAGGAACATCCCGGGTGCACGGCACCAGAAAATGATGGGTTTTCTCAAACCAAACCTCGCAGCAACATTTTTCTAAAAAGGAATCACACACATGACAAGAGTTAAAACAGTGGTATAATTAACTTTATAAAGTGGGACCTGCCTCCTAAGTCTGAAACAGGCCCGTAGAGGATGGTTCACAGACAGCCTTTATACATCTCGTGGTTGAGAGAAAAACAGGTTAGACAATTTTCACACAATGGCTCTTGGTCAGTTTTGGCCAAACTCAGGACCAACAAGTTCTGAAACAAAGAAGACATTCTTTGGCTTTTCTGTTATTTCAGTAAACAGCATTGTTGTGTAAGACAACTCTTTCTCAGGGAGTGACTAGATGTTTCATGTTATGATGT
>JBBPBX010069362.1:0-18885 GCA_038048925.1 Garcialebias charrua
ATCAGCGCCGTGTTGCTGATGCTGTTACTCGGGCTCGCGGCTCCACTCGGGCATCTGTACGAGCTGCTCGTGCCCCTGGCGGTGTCTGCCATAGCAGTGTCGTTCCTGTTCTCCATCTACCTCTACATCCGCTCGTTTTGGGCCCCTTCCCATGCTTTGGCTCTCGGGGGGAACACAGGTGAGGAATTGCTGTTTGTCATTAAAAAATATATATCAAAAATGAAAATGTGGTTATAAAAAACAGCTGTAGGCGTTGCAGTATATTTGAATGCTTTGGGGGCTGCTGGGTTTTAGTATTCCTGTGGGTAATTATTTACCGGTAAAGCTCTGCAGAGCTTGCAGGCATCAGGCATCCTGTGAAGGCTGTCTTTCAAGTAAGCTGACCCTGCTGGACCAGCTACTCCGTGTTCTGCTGCATCCTCAGGCAGAGTGACTTAATAATGTTTCAAATTGTGAAAGGATTACTTTCATCAGGGTTTATGAAACATCTACACTGTTTCCACAGCCATGCTATGTACTTTGTAATCTGAGTTATGCAGTAGGCTGAATGTCTGCTGTAAATATAATAAAGCTGTTTGGTTTTTATACTTTTAGAAAAATGGTTTATAGCATCACAATTTTTTAAACTTATTTTACTAATTTCTAATCCTATTTGAACTTGCTGATGTACATTTTTTTTGCTGACTTTATATTCACAGAAGGAGCTACGACCATGACAGTTTAGAAATAAATCCACATTATGGTACAGTTGGGAAGTATTTATATCTTGAAACCAGGTCACATCATTCGTTATGCATCTTAACTTATTTTATGCAGACACGCATATGAAGAGTTCTGGAACAAAAGACTGTTTTTCAGATCAGACTGACCTGAGCCAGTACGGTACCTCTCAGTTTTCAAATTTCCATCAAGATAAAACTTTGCTTCACAACCAAACATACTTTTCTTACGCACTAAATATACAGTAAGTGGATGTATGAAACACAGTTTTGGTTTTATACTGAATCGCTCTGCCCACTAAATACTCAACATTCTGCCCTTAATGTCCCATAATGTTTCAAAAGCTCTTTGAGATTTTTATTAATGAAAAGTGCGGTATAAATTGAATTCATTATTATTATTATTATTATTAAAAGCTCTGTTGTGAGCTGTTGTTGCATATGCTGCAAGGTCAAGGTCACAAATCAAGGTCAATTGCTTTTTAGATTGTCCAGACCATGACTTCTGATTTGCTCACAAGATAATTTAATAAATTGATATACATATGGAACATCACTAGACGGAATGTTGTATGCACTTTTCATCACCCCTTCTTCAAGGTCAAGGTCACAAGTCAGGGTCAAATGTTATATCAGGGTCAAATGTTATACAAGGACTTTTCTTGTCCAGCCATTGCAATCGATTGCTGTATAATAGATTGTTGATGGGCGTTTAATGTACCGTATGCATTGTTAATTATATATTTAGCTGTGTTATTTAACTTGCTGTGACTACTTTATTTTACTTAAACTGTGTTAACGTGTTTTGTTCTCATTGTGAGGTTTAAATGGCAATAAATAAAGCTGAAGCTGCAGTTTGTGATGCATGAAAATTTCAACGAATGAATAAATGAACAACGCAAAAAATATGACTAAATATATTGCAACAAATTGGCTGTTATCTAAAGCTAGAAGCTAGATTTATAAAATGCTAGCTCTGGCTTGTCAGTCAGCTGTGATTTGTGTTTAATCCTTACTAGAAAAAACAAAATTACACACACTGTATTTAAAATGGCGTCGTGTTGCATAACAGTGTTGAAAATGTACATGTAGTTTTAGTGTTAGCCTGTGAAAATCCATTTGTTGACTTTAGCTTTTAGCTCAAAGCATCGCAGCTGCTAGCTGTTGACACCACATGTTTTTTTTTGTCAATTGAAACAAAATTAAAAACATGTTTCTGTGGCTTCAGAATAAATGAAACGTTTTAGCTGTACAAACGCTCCCTGTCAAGATGGTTCCTTTCATTTGAGACAATCATTATAAATACAACTGGACGAAGAGGTAAATCTAGTAAAACCCCAAAGTTTAGCTTTCACAATGTGAGCAGGAAGGAAAAACAAATATGAAAGATTTGAATTATTTTCAACTTTACAAATAAATACAGTAGTCCCTTGTTCATCGCAGGTGTTTGTGACTCTTCCCACCCGCGATAAGTGAAAAACCACAAAGTAGGGATACGGTAGTTCAAGTTCTGTTTAAGTTCAGTAAACTTTGTCATGACATGTGCCAGGCTGTAATCACACTCATCACCCTCCCTATCTTCCTCCTTAAATAAACAATTTAAATATAAATACTTTAATATTTTAAATAAACAATCCATGCAGCATGGATTGTTTATTTAAAATATTACTGTATTTAAATTGTAAAGAAGAGAAGTGCAGCAGGACATCAGAGGGATGTCACACATCTTAATATCTGCAGCACGGAGCAGAAATGTACTTCTTGATCAATTACACTGAAACAACTGAACATAGAAGTTATAAAAACTATTTTTAACACTTTTATGTTTTGTGATTATGATAATTTTATAATGTGACACTTTGAATTTTAAGATGGAAGGCAAAAGTTGATTGATGCAGCAAGAGAAACGTGTAGTGTGTGTGGCAGAGAGCTGAGATCATGACAGGCTGCAGGAGGGAGCTTCTCCCTGCACTTGTGGGCTGCACACATGGTGCAAAATCATTTAAAATAATTTATTTTAAATAAACAACTCATGGCTCATCCATCATTCAGCCAATTGTGTCATGTCCAATCTTACTTTGAAAAACCGTGATATAGCGAATTGTGAAAAACAAACTGCGAAGTAGCGAGGGAGGGACTACTATAAAGTGTTTATAGAGTTAACAACCAACGGTTAAAAGTCATTAAAGGAAGCTGTGCTTTAAAAATTCTGTTAAATGTAATAAGTAAAAAGGATCATCACAGCTATTACGGTTTGCAATAAATATGAGATTTTATGAAACCATTAGTAATAACTTTTAAAGCTGCTATATGTAGCTTTTCTAAAAATATATTTTTAACATATTTCTTCACTCTGTCACTATCTCCTGACAGACTGATGTTAGACAAAGTAATCTCTGAAAAAAACTATAGTCCCCTTGCTTCTCCAGGTGGTACTAAAAGCATTTCTAAAAAGCCACAGTGACCCGCCGTTAACCAGCCAATAAAAACAGAGCTTCTCACTTCTCACGCTCCTAACCCACGCCCCCGCCTGTCCCAGCCCCAGCGGCCGCGCACGTTCTCGTTCAAAGGATTGCAAAGCGATGCAGAACTGTTTTGTATGTGACACAAATGTATTAAATTCCCCTTCTTCATCCCTGATCTGGACTTTTCTTTTGTTTTTTTGCCAAAAGTCAAGTGATCGCTTCCTCCTCTGCTGACTCCATGACTGAAACAATGAGGAAATGAATGAATTTGTCACAAGCAAATTAAACTCTGGTTCAACGTGGCTGCGCGAGGCTCTGCAGATTTCCTGGTGTTCTGGTGTGCTGGACCAGCGCTCCATGTTTTTATTTTATTTTTTAGAACGTTTTATTAACATATAAACACAGAACATCGCAGCGGCTGCGACTGGACATGCAGTGGAGGCGGAGCTATGGAGGCTGAGCTGCAGTTCAGCCGAGAGCAAGGGGGAGGGACCAGAAACGTGTCTCTGTTCAAAATTTTTCTAAGTTCCAGCGTGTTCCAAAAAGTACATATAGCACCTTTAACTACAGGTTGCTGAATGCTAATGCTACTGCTAATTAAACTTACCAAGCAAGCTTCAACCAACCAAACATTATTTCTATAGCAACTTTCATCCAACCTGTTTTTATTACTCCATATGCCGGGGCTAAAATCAACGTGTTTGAGAATTTGTATGTTTTATATGATAAGTTGTATATTTTCTCTTTTGTTGCAGGAAATCCCTTGTACGACTTCTTCATCGGACGGGAGCTGAACCCTCGGATTGGAAACTTTGATCTAAAATACTTCTGTGAGCTCAGACCAGGTCTGATTGGCTGGGTGAGTCATCAATTCTTTCAATGTCCAAATGGAAGAGAAGTTTATTACATTTCATAAACATGTTTTCTCAGAATTCAGCAGGACATAGCAGACTCATAAAAGATCAAAATGTACACACAAAAATGTCATATGTAAACCAAGCAATGATTTCAGTTTTTTTTTTTTGAGGTACTGGTTAATCCAAATTCATTACAAAATGCACTTTCAATGCAGTGCAACGTTTTCTCTTTAAAACCTAGCCTGCGCTCCAGGTGGCAGTGTCGCTCTCCTCTGATCAGTCCAAGTTTGACACAACCCAGATCTGAAGCTTTGACCCAGCACAGTGACTGGTGTATTTTAGGAGATCATCATTTATATCTGCGTCATCAGAATAAATGAGACAAAACATACCAGTGAGAATTAAATCAGATACTATCACAAGATCCCCGTTAACTTCACAAGTAAAAACAGTTGGGAATCCCATCAGCCTGCTGGAATATGCTGCGTTCTCCCCCTCCTCTGTATTTACAGTATAAAGAGTGAACCCTTTGCATATGTGAGTGTTTTAAAGCAACATGCGTAGGAGAGCACAGAAAAACCTTCCACCAACTGGCTCCAGACAGTGTGTGGGATTTTTTTTTCCACTTCCTGTTAAAAGTTAAAACTACTCATTGTACAACTGCTGTTGATAAAGTCCCAGTCTGAGGCAACTGAAAACTGAATTACATGTTAACGAGTCAGTGATGTTTAGTGACTGTTAGTGGAGCTGAACTGTACGATCATGTGTGTGTGTGTGTCAGGATGAGCAGGTCGTGATTATTCACGTCTCCTCAGGTGGTCATAAACTTCGGGATGCTGATGCAGGAGGTGGAGCTTCGAGGATCCCCCTCCCTCGCTATGATCCTGGTCAACAGTTTCCAGGTGCTTTATGTAGCCGATGCTCTGTGGAATGAGGTGAGCGGCGCGTTTCACTTTTCTAACGAGACTGTTCCAGCCTTCTTCTGATTCTTTCTAATACTTCCATCTTCCTTCAACGTGCTCACCAGGAAGCTGTTCTGACCACTATGGATATTGTCCATGATGGTTTTGGCTTCATGTTGGTCTTTGGTGACTTGGCCTGGGTCCCCTTCACGTACAGCCTGCAGACGTCCTTCCTGGTGAAGCACCCACAGAGCCTGAGTTTGTTCAAGGCTGCCGTTATAGTAGCTCTGAATGGTGAATACATATTTTTTATTAAAGTGAACAATGTTGTTTTAGGATACAGAATTATAATCAACATGTTTGTGTTTGCCTTCAAGGTGTGGGATATTACGTTTTCAGAAAGTCCAACTCACAGAAGAACCAGTTCAGACGAGATCCAACTCATCCGAGTGTTGCAGGTCGTTCATTTCTCTGATTCTGTTTTTTTTTTTTTTTCAGTGATTTCCAAAAAGCTTCATAAATTCATTAAATAAAACGATCACATTTTCAAGAATCTCAGCCCATGAGTGTCCCTTCGTCCGAATAAGAGGAAGACAGGGGGTTGGTCGGTACACGAGTTGCTCAAAAGCATCTGAATTGTCCACGGCTCGTTTCAGGCCTGGAGACTATTGCCACAGCGACGGGGAAGCGGCTGCTCGTGTCAGGCTGGTGGGGTCTCGTTCGTCACCCCAATTACCTCGGTGACCTCCTTATGGCGCTGGCGTGGTCCCTGCCATGTGGTAAGACAGCTTAAAAGTTCTCAGCTTGGCTCTTGTTGCAACCAGGTCTCACTCGTGCAAGACAGTCACAGAGGCCCTTTTTTATGTTGTGGATGACGTCATGAAAGATCAATGCCAGATTGAGGCATAACCTACATCTAATAAGATTTATTTTTTAGATCTTGTTCACTCTGATCTCCTTCTGAAACCTGACTCATCCTCGGGATGATCAAACTCCTACTGTCCCTACTTTGCTCCATGGCAAAAATGACACAAATGTTTTAACAATAATCAGAACACAAAATGGAATAAGAAGCGAACTCATTAATTCTTTTATACACTGATGAAAATATAAATGCAACACTTTTTTGTTTTTCCTCCCATTTTTTTTAAGCTGAACTCAAAGATCTGACTTTTTCTATGTAAACAAAAGGCCCTTTTTCTCAAATGTTAGCATGCCCATTGCTGCTCCCTCAAAACTTGCAACATCTGTGGTGTTGTGTTGTGACAAAACTGCACATTTTAGAGTGGCCTTTTATTGTGGGCAGCCTAAGGCACCTGTGCAATAATCATGCTGTCTAATCAGCATCTTGACATGCCACACCTGTGAGGTGGATGGATTATCTCAGCAATGAAGTGCTTACTAACACAGATTTACACAAATTCATGAACAATAGACATTTTGTAGAAAAAGGCCTTTCGTGCACATAGAAAAAGTCTTAGCTATTTACCGTGTTTTTCGGACTATAGGTTGCACCCGAGTATAGGTCGCATTGTCCAATTATTGCCAAAGAATTGGAAAAATCCATATATAGGTCGCACCTGAATATAGGTCGCACCTACGTCAAAATGTGGACCGTGTTTAGCTCTGCTGCAAATGTCTCTTCCACAGGAGCGCACAGCAAGGCTTTTAAGAAGATTAACACTTAAAAACAATTAATTGTTTGATAAAAAATTATAGCAAATATGTGTCTGAGCTGAACTTTTCTTTAATAAATGAATAATTTTAGCAGGATAAACACCTAAAAATATATATTTGTTAGCTGACATTATTGTAAGAGTGTGTCTCAGTTTAATTTTTGTTAATAAATGATTACAAATCAGCTTATTTTATAAAAAGCCATATACTGTATAGGTCGTACCTGACTATAGGTCGCAGGCCATGAAAAAATGATAAAAAGCAGCGACCTATAGTCTGGAAAATACAGCTCATGAAAAACAGGAGCAAAAACAAAAGTTGCATTTATATTTTGGTTCAGTAAACATACTGTACATATATATTTTTTCTTTGTGAATGTTGGGATTTGCAAAAGCATCTGACCCAAAGGTGGACTCAACACAAGGAGTCCTAAAAATTAACTATTTATTAAAGAGGAAAATCAAAAGGTTGTGGCAGAAACAAAAACATAACATACAAAAAACTCAGGTAAAATCCAAGAACACAAGA
The DNA here is from genome assembly GCA_038048925.1 of Garcialebias charrua. Lineage (NCBI taxonomy): Eukaryota > Metazoa > Chordata > Actinopteri > Cyprinodontiformes > Rivulidae > Garcialebias > Garcialebias charrua. The sequence goes on from JBBPBX010069362.1 coordinate 7,149, forward strand.
ACCAGATCAGAGTCAGAGAGTCAGAGAGAGTCAGAGAGTCTTTATTGTCATTTGCACCGCATGTGGTACATGTGATGAAAACGAGATTATGTACACGAGATGACACGGAACATGCATATCGCTGAACTGGTGAGTGTAGAAACAAAGATTGAAGCTGGTGAGTGTGGCAGGCTGATGGAAATTTTTATTTATACATGTAAGTGGAGAAAAGCATTAACTGTTAATTATCCTGTTATTAACAGATGATTGGCCTGTAATTATTTTACAAATCCCATATCTACAACAAGCTGAGCAAGGATGGTGAGATGCTCATGTAGTTTTTACTTCCCTGTCAATTTACTGTTACTGCGAGTAACATCTAAACTGAGGTTGTTTTTTTGTACAATGGTAGTATGGAGGTTCATGCATTTTTTTATTAGACAATGCACTTTAGCCATAGTTATGGTTTCTCCAGTAGAATATGTGTGAAGAAATGTGAAATAAAAAATGTGCTGCATTTTCTTTCAAGTGTTTTAAAGAGGAGTGGCATGTTAATTATTTTATTTATTTATTAACCTTTATTTAACCAGACAAATCCCACTGAGATCACAGATCTCTTTTACAAGGTAGGCCTGGGCCTGTAGGCAGCCTAACATGCATGTTTTTGGTCATGTAAATAAATGAAGTCTTTATGGTTACAGCTTGTTGTAAATGCAGGCTAAGACTGATGTATATAAAATATTAAGCTGATGTGGAAAAACATGAAATATCTTGAGTTTATACTCTGTAATAAAATAAAGGCTAAATATATATATTTTTTACTGTCCCAGCTCTCTCTGGGAGGCTCGTGCAGCATCACTGCCTTCCTGAAACAGCAAATGCAGCACAGCAAAGTTCAAAATGACCATCTTTGTTGTGTTGCCACATTTCAGTAATCAGCGCAGATCATAGAGTTAAATAAGATGACAAGAGGGCGCAGTGGAGGGACGTCTGACTGTGACTTAAAGCTCCGCTGACATCATCTTTTAACTTTCCATAAAATGACACAACATATATATATATATTAAGATTGACCTCTGATCGTTTTTGCTAAAACAATGTGAAATTAATGAAAAATTCTCTCCAAAATAGTTTAAAATTAGCGCCGTTTATTTACACGGTAAATTCGGGTTTTTCCGGTCACGTGATTGTGACGTTACATACAGATCTCTGCTCCAACGGCACATTTAATACAATGGAGAAAGATACAAACACGTCCGTCGAATTTAGCCATTTAAAACTTTAGATTTTAGCGATTTGGCTTCAGTTCGTGAAGAAGAAGTTATTTTGAGTGATCAAAAATCAAACAGCATGGTTTCTTTTGTCCGTGCTGCCTTTTTTTTCAGGAGAGGTTTCACATTCAATAAGCGAGCAGCAGATGGCAGCAAAGCCATTGTGATTCCTCTTACAGAGCACTGTAAGAGGAATCACAATGGCTTTGCTGACATCTGCTGTTCGCTTCATGAATAACTTCTTCTTCACAAACTAAAGCCAAATCGCTAAAATCTAAAGTTTTAAATGGGTAAATTCGACGGATGTGTTTGTATCTTTCTCCATTGTATTAAATGTGCTGTTGGAGCAGAGATCTGTGTCTGACGTCACAATCACGTGACCGGAAAAACCCGAATTTACCGTGTAAAAAAACGGCGCTAATTTTAAACTATTTTGGAGAGGAATTTTCATTAATTTCACATTGTTTTATCAAAAACGATCAGAGGTCAATCTTAATATATATATATGTTGTGCCATTTTATGGAAAGTTAAAAGATGATGTCAGCGGAGCTTTAACATTGTTGTAGGTATTGGCAAAATAGCCAACAAGAAGGGCTGATAATTTACAAATTATTAAAGATAATGTTAATATAATATTAGAAGGTACGGTACAGTATATAAGCTACTTAATGTATATAAAAATGTAAAAATGCCACGAAGCTGTATGTGCTACGGTTGTACCAACCAAAGAGAAAAACTAAAACATTTTATTTTACAAGTAAACAGATTTATTTTATTTACCTCAATGTGAATGTGACCTGGCTATAATTGTTTAAAATTAATATTAGCCTATAAAACTGATGTAATCACTGCTAATTATTGAATTGGTTAGTAAATATTAGCTTCCGTGGCAGATATTGTTAAACAGTGTAGCACTGTGCTGAACCCTGCTACAATTTAGCGCAAATTATTAAATAATACAATCTGGTATTACCTCCGATTTATGCACTATTTACACTGTGTAAAATAATAATATATTTGACTAATTTTAGGTTTCCATTACACAAACCTGACTTATTGAGAAGATGGTTAATCCGTATCAGTAGACAAGTTTTCATCCTTCAAAAGTATCACAGAGCGTGCAGTGAATGTTTTCTAACCGTCGACTATGGAACAGATTAATTATAATAAATATATGTTATTCCAATACTGTTATGCAATACCCTTTATACTGTATGTATTTTGAGTTGTGTGTTATTTACTGACTTCGGATGTAGTTTAGATCATCAAAAGTATATATTTTCCTTATATATCATCTAGCTGTTTTACATGACTAGTAAAAAGACTACGAATAATTTGTGACACAGATCCAGTTGGGCTTGAGGTTAATCAAAGAGTTGCTTTGTCAGCTGTGAGCTGTTGCCCTTTTTGGTCGCCATCCTTGCTCTTCCATGATGTCACAGATGTGAGCAGTGGATGGGAGAGGGAGTGCGCCCCCTATTTGTCTTATTTAACTCTATGGTGCAGATACATATGTTTTAAATATATTTGTGTCATTGTCCATCTGTCGTCTGACTACTGACACTAGCTGTAGATCTAACATCACATAGCCACAACTGGAGAGGACGCTGGCGTGATGTTGCCGCTTCTCCACGCTAAAAAGTTACTGTTGCTATTTTTATTGGACTTTTTTTTGGGGGGGGGACATTTATCTGGACTTATTTTGTTCAGTGGTTTTTTTAATAAGGACTTTACGGACAGCTTAGTTAGCACTTCCTAACCAGAATTTGGGCTGTCTACCTCTTGTCAAACTCCAGCACGAACTTGCTTCAAGAACTACGTAGCTGTAATTATTGTTTCACTTACCTACTACCTGTCAACCTCCTGTGTCATCTGGACTGTTCTGGACTTTCTCCTGTGCTCCTCTTCAAGATATGCTCAACCAAGTTACATCTCACTGCTTCTTGGTTATTTCAAAAAAGGCGTTCAATACAGGATCAACTGGACTTTATTTGTTGCAGAAAACGTTTCGACTTCTGTCCAGAAGTCTTTTTCAATTCTGAATGAATGGAAGCTGTGAGAACGAGAAGTTTTATACAAGCCACGCACCAACATATGAAATTGGAAACTGAAATAACACCACAAAATACCTAACATGCCCATTCTATTTAAATTGACAAAACAACACATCACACCTGGGGGTTTGTAACACATACAGTTTCCAATTTCATATGTTGGTGCGTGGCTTGTATAAAACTTCTCGTTCTCACAGCTTCCATTCATTCAGAATTGAAAAAGACTTCTGGACAGAAGTCGAAACGTTTTCTGCAACAAATAAAGTCCAGTTGATCCTGTATTGAACGCCTTTTTTGATTTTATCATGTCCTGGACGACTGAGAATCTTCACCAGCATATTCTTGGTTATTTCTTTCGGAGCCGTGGGTCTGCTGTTAGCGGCTAGCTCTGTGCTAGCTTCCCCCGGCTTGGCGGGCGCGATGTTGACATACTCCGTTTCGCAGCTGATTGGACTTAACAACTGCTCCATTCCACCTTCTGTTTCCACCATTAAACAACTGGGACTTCTGCATAGACCTCGTTACATCCACAGAAGCTCTCAGAAGATATCCATTTATTCTGGGCAAGCTAGCTCTGAATCTATCCCGTGTATCTGGTCCAAGAGACGTGTCGCACCTCGATTACATCATAAGAATGCTGCATCTGTAGTCCCTTGTAGTCCACAGCGCACGAAGTGGCAAGGAAAACGTGGAGTGGACTTCAGTCTGCTTAAACCGGTTCAAAAGGCTTCTACACCAACTGGTATTAAATTAGAACTTTTCAATGTGCAGTCACTATCTAACAAATCATGTCTAATTCATGATCACATTCTGGAGATGAACTTGGACCTCATGTGTCTTACAGAATCTTGGCATCAACCAGATGTGTACAGTTCTCTAAATGAAGCTTGTCCCTCTGGATACAGTTATCTGCAGAGAGCCCGTAGCACTGGCCGCGGTGGTGGTCTGGCTGTAATCTACCGCAATCATTTGAAATTGTCACATCTGGCTTCTCAGGACTTTTCCTCTTTTAAAAGTTTGGCCTTCAACCTCAAAGCCCCACTCCTGATGAACGTTATATTTATTTATAGACCTCCCAAACCGCATGTTTCATTTAACTCAGAGATGCATGACCTCCTCACTTTTTTCTGCACCTCCCCTGTGAAAACTATTTTTCTTGGCGATTTAAATATCCACATGGACAATTCCTCTTCCAGTGGCGGTTCCTCAGTTAACCACCAGGGGGGGCTATTTTCTCAAAAATGAAAAAATAACGTTTCAAGTTTTTCTGGTGTTTATTTATCAAATGCAGATTAAAACTAGGCCAACAGTACAATGAAATGCTCAGATTGAGAACCAACAATTTAACTCACTAAAACAACAAAGAACAAACAAAAAAAAAATACTAAAGCATGCAATAAAGGTACAAAAATAAAGTACCTACAAATGAAAAAGTAATACAAGGTCCTACAAACATAGTAAAAAACAACATGGTAGAATTTCAATGGTGCAACAGGATGTATTTAAATGAATAAGTAGTTCAAGGTTGTAATTTAAGCTACTTAGATGTTATTACTGTTTTTCTCTTACATTTTATTGGTGGATGTAACTGGGACCCTGTGTACATAATCTTGTTTCATCACATGTACCACATGTGGTGCAAATGGCAATAAAGATTCTCTGACTGATTTTGTGCTTTTCAATTATGCTAAATATGAAAGGGTGGGTTTTGGCACCTTTCTCTTCCATATGAATAATAAAATATTGGGCATGGACAATATTTATTTTTCCTGGTATTCAAGAGGATAGGGAAATGGCTAGTCAGCTTTCTAATTATTTAACATCTAACAATTTATGAGTATATGTGTACATTTAATAGCAACAATTCAAATTGACATTGTAATTAGAAAGATGTAGTGCTCCTCACTTTTTCAAAATACAGAACTAATATGATGAAAAACATTGTACGGTAAAAGACATGCATTTAGCTGCTCACCTCTGTAGCTGCTCACCTCTGTAGCTATCCTCTGTAGCTATCCTCTGACGTTCACCAGGGCCCAGTGTGCGGCGTTTCTTAGCCATCTGGGATACACTGCCACTGTGTTCGCCACAAATAGTAGGGAGTGAGTCTCTGCAGGACCATAAGAGAACAGTGTTCATATTTTAGTCACCAGGTAAAATAACAAGAAATGTGAAGTAGTTCAATCATAAGACATTAACAAAATACTGTATCAGTAATATTAAACAGCACAACATACACATTAATTTCAATTTACCGGTACCTGATTTTTTGAATGTGGTCTGTGAACTGCTGCATGATTCTCTGAACAAAGACTGAGTCGATGGTCCGCTTCTGGAGTTGGTTGTAGAGAATGTCCACATGAGGCATGACCAGATGGAACAGTTTCAGGAAAAAGCTGAAGCTATCATCCTCCAGCAGCCGAACAAAGCCTCCAGCTTCTCTAACAGTGGTAGGATCAAACTGTCCTGAGTCCCTGATGGTTTCAAAACACTGGAGCAGTTTTTCTTTGTGTTCAAAAACAGTGTTCACAGCTCGGCTGTGGAAGTTCCACCTCACTGTGCTTGCTCTTGGAACTCTGTGGGCCACCACTTCATCGAGAATACTGGTTCTCTTTGGCGATCTTGAAAAAAAGCCGGAGAATCCAGCCAGGTCTGAGAAGAAAATATTCACTTTTGAGATATGGGAAGTCACCTGCTGCATGATAAGATTAAGCTGGTGAGCATAGCAGTGATATATATATAGTGTGCATTTACATAGACATCTTGGATCTTCTTCTGTACACCACCTGTGGCTCCTCTCATGACACTCGCACCATCATATGCTTGTGAAATGAGCTTGCTCTTCTGGTCATCAGGGAGAATGGAGCTCAACCTTTCCAGAATAAAAATAATAACCTTTCAAATAATTATATAATCACTGTTTCATAACATGAAAAATTCAAACTATTTAATGCTTAAATCTTTCTGCTACTTGATTTATTTAAGTTTAGTGTCTTTGAAACAACAGCACAACTTATAATGAAACTAAAGTTTAACTAAACTAAACTAAAACTAAAGTTTATTTATTCATTCAGATTTATTCATCAGAAAATTTGCAACTGCTGCTAAACGAAACGAGACAAAAGTTAACTAACACAGACAGACACTCTGAGGAGTAAACAGTTCATGAGCTGAAGATGAACAGACAGGAGTCGTCTTCACACATTCGGGTTTATAACTAGCAGCAAGTAGCAACTTTTATAATGTTGCAGACAGTACACCACAACCATGAGCACAGCTACTAGCTACTGTGACTGACTGCAACAACCACCGTCCCACACACACCACCATGTCCCGAACACAGATGAAAACAGCTCAAACTTTGCTCATGTGTGCTCAGCGATTTATTAAACTCACTAATTATTACTTGCTTACCTGTGTAGAAAGGCACCATTAATAATTACAGCTGTTTCAACGTCGCTACTCGCTAGTTGTCCGTGTGATGATCAGGTCTGACTGTAAACAGAGAGAATCCCCCGCTCCCCCCCTCCTTGGCTCGAACCGGAAGTGCTGTCGATCCGTGGCATAAGAGACAGTCCAGGCTCGAGGGCGGGGGAAAATGCGACCTGTACAGTCCAAAAGTTTTGTACTGATGGGACATAAACTACGGCCGCTAGCGGCGGATAGTTATAATTAGATTCAATGGAAAAGCATGGGAAAAGCCCCCAGGCGGCGCCGAGCGGGGAAACCGGAAGTACGTCACTCACAATCAGAAAACGTTTTTTGAAACAAACAAAACAATCATTACTCATAAAATATTTATCCTACACAACTAAAAACATATATGCATGCATTTCGAAATATTTTTATTTTATTATTTCACTTTTATAAAAAAAAAATATATATATCTTCAAATGGTGAAGAAGAAAAGCTGCAGTTCCAAGGAGGAGCGGCGCCCCTAGCGCCCTCTAGTGGCGGCCGCCACTGTCCTCTTCCCCTCTGGCTACAGATTTTAAGTCTCTTTTGGACTCTCTCAATCTCACCCAACATGTGGACGCCCCTATGCACAACAGGGGGCATACTCTGGATTTAGTGATTACAGACACTGTACTCATCAATAACTTATCTGTATATGACCTGGGTGTCTCGGACCACAGTGTCATCTCTCTGGAAGTGCCTTAAACTTTGCCTGCTTCAAACTCAAAACGACCTATCCAGTTCTGTGACTTTAAAAACATTTCCCCTGATGTTCTGTCCGCTGATCTTCACATCCTGACCGCTGTGAATCATTCATCTGCAAATGACTTTGTGGATTACTACAACCAATCTCTCCAAGAGCTTCTGGACCTACATGCTCCCTTGAAGACAAGACTGGTGTCTTTCTCCCGTTGAGCCCTCTGGTACACTGGTGAGCTGCGCAAGATGAAGGCAACTGGCCGTGCTATTGAGAGACGTGTAAAGTCATCTGGTCTCTCTGTACACAAGCAGGCATACAAAGAACATCAGAAAGCGTATGCCTATTCTCTTAAAGAAGCACGCTCCAAATATTATTCCAACATCATCAACACCTGCCCTGGAAACTCTAAACAGCTCTTCTCCACAATAACTCATCTGCTTAATCCCATTAAACAAACTCCTGAGGAATCTGTTCAAAAATGCAACCTGTTCCTTTCATCATTTAAAAACAAAGTTGACACTATCAGATCTCAGCTCCACAACCTCCCTGATCTTTGTTTACCATCTACCCGTCTGCATTCTGGGTCCCTGAGCAGCTTTGATGAAGTTGTTCAGAGTGAGGTGGAGTCCATCATCAAGAAAATGAAGCCTTCATCCTGCGCCCTGGATCCCTTCCCCTCGTCTCTCATAAAATCCAATCACTCTGCAATTAGCCCATTAATCACACAAATAATAAATAAGTCTCTACAATCTGGTCATGTTCCACTGCCTCTAAAAACTGCCATCATTAGGCCTCTTCTGAAAAAATCTAATTTGGATCCCGACATTTTTTCTAATTACCGCCCAATTTCCCACCTCCCATTTCTGTCTAAAGTGCTGGAAAAAGCAGTTGCTGCTCAGCTGCAGGACCACCTACAGCAACACTCTCTGTATGAGAAGTTCCAGTCTGGATTCAGAGTAGCTCACAGTACTGAGACTGCATTGCTGAGAGTTACCAATGATGTCCTCATGGCTGCTGACACTGGTTCTCCCTCCATCCTTGTCCTCCTTGACCTCACTGCAGCTTTCGACACTGTGGACCATAGTATCCTCCTCCACCGTCTTCATGTGGAGGTCGGTCTCTGTGACACTGTCCTGGACTGGTTCAAATCTTTCCTCTCCAATAGGCTGGAATGTGTTAGTCTTGGCAATGCCACTTCCCAGACAGTCGGTGTCTCCTGTGGTGTCCCTCAAGGGTCAGTTCTGGGGCCCCTGCTGTTTTCCCTTTACATGCTGCCTTTAGGTCAAATTATTAATCAGTTCAACATTTCTTTTCACTGCTATGCCGACGATACACAGCTTTACATCAGGACTGGAGCATCCTCATCATCCCCATCTCCATCTTCACTCACTGCCCTCTCTACCTGCCTGGAGGAAATAAGGGCATGGATGAATCAGAACTTTCTTCAATTAAACTGCTCCAAGACTGAGGCCATACTGATTGGCACCCCTCACCAGATACAAACATCAACTTTAACAACAATCTCCTTCTCTGGACAAGACATCCCCCTCTCCACCTCTGTTACAAATCTTGGAATAAAAATGGACTCTCATCTTACATTTGAAAATCACATTAAGCATCTGTTTAAAACCTGCTTCTTCCATCTTCGAAACATCTCCAGACTTCGCCCATCTCTGACTTTTTCTGATGCTGAGAAACTCGTCCATGCCTTTGTCTCCTCCAGGCTCGACTACTGCAACTCCCTGTTTATTGGAATCCCTGGCAAAAACCTTCAGAAGCTTCAATATATTCAAAACAGTGCAGCAAGGATTTTGTTGAGAGTTCGTAAATTTGAACATATTACACCCATTCTCCATAACCTCCATTGGCTTCCTGTCACCTACAGAATTCAGTACAAAACTGCTCTCATTACACACCAATGCTTACACGGAACTTCACCTGACTATCTAAAGGACATTCTTGCACCATATTCATCCACCCGGTCTCTACGATCACAGAACAGTAATCTACTTCACATTCCACGAACCAAATTAAGGACCATGGGAGACCGGGCATTCTGTGTGGCTGCCCCCCGCCTATGGAACTCCCTCCCTGACTACCTGAGAGCTCCACAGTCACTGGTTGACTTCAAAAACGGCTTAAAGACTTTTCTTTTTAAGCAAGCCTATTCTGCCTCCACATGATTTTATCTTTGATCTTGGTTGATATTATTATTGATTTTACTTGATTTTATCACTTGTTTTATTTATTTATTTATTTTTTTAAGCAGGCCTATTCTGCCTCCACATGATTTTGTCTTTGATCTTAGTTGATATTATTATTGATTTTACTTGATTTTATCACTTGTTTTATTTGTTGTAGCACTTTGAGATTTTTATTAATGAAAAGTGCGGTATAAATTGAATTTATTATTATTATTATTGTAGGATATGAAGGAAACATGAAGGAGACCACCATATTGTGTCTTTAAACACATACGGTGCCACCCAGATGTAAAGGATTTTATCAGGGGTCAGTATTAAGCTGACCTCTTTATCCTTAATTAATTACTTATTCAGATTGAATAGTAATTTCACGGATTCTTTTCTTTTTCAGTTTACCCAATATTTCTGTGATCTTTATGATGGATAAATAAATAAAGCCATTAAGTGACAGAGACGTTAACTTAGTTTGGTAAGTCAAAGACACTACCATTTATTTAGAATAAATCAACTAAATTAACACCATTACACTTGATTGACATGATTTCACTTTCTTGCAATTTAATACGTCAGCACATTTAAATTGTAACACAACAGACATAAATACAGGATGTCATTATACTCAGTCTGTGGCTCTTTAGCTTAAATATAGTTTCCAGATTGAAATAAGGAGATAAAGAAATAGGAGGAGAGATGGAGAGATGGTTTAAAGGAAATTGTCTTGAGCATGTTACCAGAAGTGACACTTCCCATCAGATTTCTGCTGAAATCCAGGTACGTTTGTAAACAGCTCTTTACCTTTGACGACGAGTCTGATAAAGAGATGACACCAGCCTTTCAGGCGTACAGAATCGTTGCAGGTCCAGCACGTCCGAGCCGGTTCTGGTTTACGTTTCAACGTCTCCTGGGATCCGCGTCGATCATCAGAAAATATGTCAGCTACTGGTTGACTTCAAGATAACTTATTCCATAAAGGAATTTAATTCAAAGTTCTGAGCTTGTACGCTCGGTTCAAGTGGACTCATAACAAACATGTTATCAGCCTTTAACTGGATGACGTGTCCTTAGCGTGTGACTAAACGTCCATCCAGCTCTTTGGGAAAGTTCACATCTCTTGAAGTTCCCAGCAGACTCTGAACAATTCAGCTTAGCTTAGAACCTTAAGATAGAACTCTGAAACTTGTCTCTTTCCGATTGGTTCAGAAGAAACAGTCGAGGAGTTCACTTGCCGTTATCACGACCCAAGGTTACAGCCAGCAGCAGAGAGAAATGTTCCTTAGCGTGTGACTAAACGTCCATCCAGCTCTTTGGGAAAGTTCACATCTCTTGAAGTTCCCAGCAGACTCTGAACAATTCAGCTTAGCTTAGAACCTTAAGATAGAACTCTGAAACTTGTCTCTTTCCGATTGGTTCAGAAGAAGCAGTCGAGGAGTTCACTTGCCGTTATCACGACCCAAGGTTACAGCCAGCAGCAGAGAGAAATGTTTAGGAAAAAGACAGACGCATAGACTCCAAGAGGTAAAATACTTGGATTAGCGTCTTAACACTTTTAAAACAAATCTGAAAAGCACAGTTTGACATAAAATTCAACTCTGACACCATTATATGGTCAAGTAACACAGTAATACTCCATATTAAAAGAATAACACAGCATAACATATATCATGAAAATGACAAAAGTTATTCTTTTGATCACATCAGAATAAAATCAAAGATAGAAATAGTCTCTTTTGGTGACTATGTTCTCAGATTACAACTAATGGAATAATTTGTAGTAAATGTCTTGCTTTACTGAGAGGTCAGTAAAGGTCATCTCTGGAACAGTTCAAAAATACACAGGTGTATCAAAGTGGACACGGTCATGCCCACTACATCTCACCCCTTTTGGAAGCCATCGCCAGTCCTTGGGGATGGGGTCCAACACGAAAGGAAACCTGTCTTTGCTCTTGGAAAACTGAGTCTGTTAACTCTTGGAAAACAAAGTCTGTGATCCTTTGGAAAACAAAGTCTTATAATCCACAGCGGTAATCCCACAGCAGTAATTCCATATCGATTAAAGTTGGTGATTTCATCAG
>JBBPBX010069364.1:0-18884 GCA_038048925.1 Garcialebias charrua
ACTTTTAACTTGCAACTTCCTTCTCTGTTTTGTCTGTGAAAGTTAGCCATAATATTCTCTGTGCTCACAAGCAGGCCATCTGGCCGATTCTGTAAACAGTTTTCCTGTTGTCCGTCAGAGACAGTTCTGCCTATCAGATGAAATATCCATCTCTTATTTTGTTAAACCAACCAGTAGTCATTAAGGAGGTGGGGAAGACCCCGCCTCCCATATAAAGGGAGACTTCCGCTTTTCCCTTTAGTGCTTTGGAGAGAACTAACTCACAACTTGCTTCTCTCCTCTGGGAAAGCTGGAGACGTTCCGGTCATTGTGTCAATTAGACCCACGTTTCAGCTGGAGTTACAGTAAAGCTTACTGTAACTCATTCACTCATCTTCTGGAAGAATTTGTTTTCTGAAGTTTTATTTTGAAAAATCAGTCTGTGCGCTTGACCTTTGTTTCCTGCCGAGGGAGGCGAGTTTCCTCGTATCGTGAATCAGCCACACACGCTGAAGTTTCAACTGGACGGCCGTTGGACAAACCCATCCACGTGTGTGTCCAGACACTTCTCCACTCTTATCTCCAAGAGACGAACCGTCAACAGGTAACGAGTCGTGGTGTGTTTGAGCGTGCGGGAGCCCAGCAGTCTGCTCGTGTGGGAAAAAGGTGTCACCCAGTCTGGTTCAAAATAACCAACTTCAGTTAACTTAGCTTTCACTTATTTCTTCCTCCTATTTCTTATTTTTCATAAGCTATTAATCTGTTAAGTAATGTGCCAACAGAAAAGTTCCTAACTGTCTGTTTGTTTTAATTTGAATTCTTGTCAACGTAGTTATTAAATAACTCCTATATCATTACAATAATGGTGGCCCAGTAAGTGTTTAAATACCTTTCCCCCCATTATATTTATTACATATTGGTTGTCGTGTACGGTCTTCTGAAAGATTAAATTGATTAAGTTGTTTTTGTAGTCTATGTGTTACGGTATTGTTGGCATTAGTTCTGTATCCTGGTTTTGGGTTTATGTGGTTCTGGCTGGTGGAGTGTCAGAGATTGCTAATCGTGGCATTGTCTGGTGCGTTTCCCGTTAGAATTATCTTTTCTTTCACATTTCAACGTATGCTTGAAGCTGCGGATGAATGAATGTTTGTTTTTGTGAGACGTTTCATTACGTGTCGCGAGGCTGCATGCATTTTTCATTGTTGTGACCGCCGTGTCACCACTGCTTCATTTTATTACATCTGCGGGTTGCTGTTGAAAGTCTGTTTCACTCATTTGCTGCTCCATTTTACCTAATCTGTTACAACGTGTTGTTGGCTGAGGTTCGAGTGGACCCACTCAGTTTGGACCGGGACACGGTTCCGATAGACGTAATGTCCGTTGTTTAAACAGTTAGCGTACTGCCTTCTCTGGAAGGCGTAGGGGTAGCCTGAATGTGATTGGGCTCGTTAGCAGTATTTTCTGTGGTGTATTCTACGTTTATTTTGTGAAAGAGTGTCCAGAACTCTTTGGGTCGAGGAGCTAACGTTAGCGGTACCGAGAGGCAAAATGGCTGCTTAAAGCGCTGTGATTGGTCCATTGTGTGTTGTGTTCAAAGAGGTTGGTTCTGATAGATTGCTGGTTGTCAGATTCATTTTTGCACACATTTCTGACAGTTTATCTGTGTTGTTCGTTCTATGCACGTGATATCGTCGAAGACTGGCTTAACCGCGGTGTTTGCGATATTCATGACTGTTTTAGAACGTTGAAAAGTCCGTTCCTCGCTAAAGTTCGACCGACCGCAGGTCGGTGAACACAACGCTCGAACGACACGTCACACGTGAGTGTCGTAAGGTTTAGAAGACTACATTTCCCATGAACACTTGGGTTTTAGAACTGAAGGTTCTGTCTTCGCTGTGATTGGTCGATTACGCTGTAAGTGTTGACGCTTGCGGGGTGGGGGAGCTCACTCCTCATCAACTTTCACTTCAGTTGCTTGTCCCAGACAAGTTTCCATGCTTGTTTGTCCATTACTGTCATTGAAAAGACTGTTTAAACGCGGTGTTTTTTAGATTTTAGTGGGTGTGAAAGTCAGTTGTTCTAAAACTACCGATCGCCATGTGACCAGGTCACGTCACACCGGGAGCTACAACTGCTTTATGTGGACCAACCTTATTTCTTTTAAACTCAGTTTAAAAAGTTTCACAGTTCAACCAATGTTTCTCACATAATTTCGTTTTTGTGAGACTGGGGTTCTAGGGTTTTGTCACGATAAGGGCTCTGGATATTTCTGATTGATGCTTTTGGTCCGTTGTTAGACATCTGTGAATGTTTAGCAGCTCGCAGCTTCGCTCACAGGTGACAACAGCGCCTCTATAGCGGTCAGAAAGAGAATTGCAGTCGCTGTGGTAAACTTATCCAGCGTTGTAACCCCATCTGCTGGGTGTTATGAAGACTACGGTTCATGTATTCCTGTATGCTTTTCAACTTTCCTGTTTTTGAATAGTGTACATTTTGAAATGTTGAACACATAGCATCCTTCATTTGATTTTCACATATAATCAAATGTAGATGGCAGAACAGCTACACAGATTTAATACAGACTTGTCTGCTTTTTGATAAAACTTGACACTTTTATCATCAATTCTGTGCAAAACAAGCTGTCTGTCCCTGTTTATTTTAAACTGCATGTTTAAAATAACACAGATGAGGCATCTTTTGTCTTGATTTTCACAGAATTCACACAAAAATAGCCGACCTTGATGGTCGTCTCACAGGTCAACAAATTGATTTCACATCTTGGACTCCATGTTGACTGCCGCAGGCATCACATGGTGAGACTGTACACTGTGAAATAAGACCCACTTTACTTGATTTTTCACAGAAAATCAGTACAAAGATGGACGTTCAAACAGGTGCATCGCCTGATAGGGCCTCCTCTTTTATCGCACGTAGATGGACATCTGCTTCAGCGTATGCTAATTACTTAGCTGCGGTGGACGTCTGTCAGGATAAGTGGGAAAGTCCCTTGTCGTTCTGCGACAGGCTGATGTCTGTCTACTCCAGTGGCAAAACTGTCCCTGGACTGGAGGAGGAGTTTAAAGGTCTTTTCATTAAGAATCTCATGCCTTTCCAGAGGAAATGTGTTCGCTTCCATGTTAATTGCAAAGAGAGTACCATGGCAGAAATTAAACAATGTGCTATGGAATTTTTTGACATGCTCGAACGACGAAAAACACCCTCAGTGGTGTGCCCAGGTCAAAAGGCCACATCCAACTCGCAGGAAATAGAAGAGGTTCCCTCTCCTACAGAGTGCGGAAGTAAACAGGTTTTTCATGATAACAAACCACGGATTGTGTCCAGCTGGAACAGTGTCTCTGATTGGTTCACAAGGAGTTCTGCTCCCCCTGCCCCTCAGGTTGAAAACCCTGAGATGAGCAGAGAACCACACAAGGTAGGTGTTCGCTCTCTAGGTGAACCAAGATGGTTCAGATCGAACCAAAAGAGTCCTCACCTAGGTCTCACAGTGGGTGAACTTCGAGAGGAGTTGATGTCTGGGAGCCGTGACTCTTTGAAAAATGGTTTGTCCCGACATGTACCCCCGAGAAGCGGCCCTCCTGCCCCTGCCCCTCGAACTGCACAGTTCGAGACATGCAAAGAGTCACACATGCTCCAGATTATGGAAACGGCGCCTCCGCGCGTGGACGTGACTGAGGTTGTGAGTTGTTTGTCAAATGATTTGAATGTTACAGTGGTTGACCAAGCTGACACAACGTGTGATGTTGTCCTTGATGATAACACAAACAACGTTGTTCAACCTGACGAAGTGACGCACAACACTGCCTTTTGCAACGACTCAGTACACACAGTTGACAACATCGTCAACACTGACAAAGATGCTGACAGCAAACAAATTGCTGATGATCAGCGTCCTGAAAGTCCAGATGCTGATAGCAAACAAATTGATGAAAATCCACATCCTGAAGGTCATGAGGCAGACTGCCATCATGATGCTGACGGCAACGACGATTACACAGACAGAGTCACACGTACACAGAAACGTGTGAAAAAACCTAAACGGTTTCTGTGTAACTTTATAAAAAGGGGGATAGCTAAGAGAGCTTACCTGCCACTCACATTGGAAGGGGTCCTCGCGCAAGAAGCACTCCTGGTTTGCGGCTCAGACGTGTCTATCATGTCAGCCGAACTGTTTGAGGAGCTAAGGACCGCCGCTAACGATGTTGACAGGCAAATACCCTTTGTGAAATACACTTATGGTGAGCAACAGGGCCTCGCAAAGACGAGAACAACCCTAATAGCCATGGTTCACATGCAGATTGGCGAAATGTCACTATACCACCCGGTATATGTGTCTGAACTTGACTCACTCCAGACTCCATTTGTGGTTGGCCAAGATTTTATAAATCGCTTTGAAGCGATTATAAATTATGGCAATCAGACAATGTGGGCCACAGTGAGCAGTCCACTGCCAATCGAGGTGCCTCCCCAAGGTCAGGACACTGACTGTCTAACAACAGGTACCGCTGAGGCCACAAGGGAATCCCCAACCGAGACCACAAGCCCGGTAAGTGAACCTTCATATACAGGTGAGACAGAGGAGACTCAACAGGTGGACCAGACTCTGGCCCAACACGAGAACCTCCTCTGCGAGCTGACACCTTCAGCACTCACTGAGCACTACCTACCACCGGTAGAAGAAGGTGTGGAGATCCAAGGGTCCCACACCGATGACGCTGTACTGTCCTGTGGGACAGGTAATTCGGCATACAGCCAAGATTTCAGTGAAGTCTTGGTTCAAGGACATCTGAGTCCTGAAAGTGACAGTCTACAACACGCTGACAGTCATTTGGACTCCATTGTTACTGATTTTGAGGACCCCTCCTCAAACAAAAGGGGGGCAGACTCACACTTCCTACCACGGGTAGAGGACGGTGTAGAGATCCAAGGATCACACACCGAGAACGCTGTACTGTCCTCTGGGACAGGTAATTCAGTTATCAGCCAAGCTTTCGATGAAACCTTGGTTCAAGAGCTTTTGGATTTAGAACTACTCAGACGTGACATAGTTCTTACAGACTCAAAGAGCACCTCTTCAGTCATGAAGTGGGAAGACATACATCACAACGGCAGTGACCCGTCGCAGTCTGACCAGTCAGACACACTTGCGACGGCGCCGACAGTTGTGACACACCTGAATTACGCAGAAAGAGGTAAACGTACAGAGATACGTTGGCCGAAGCCTACGAAGTTCCTGCGTACTGTCTACTCTAAGCTGTGTAAACAGCCTAATCTAATCAATGGCATCCTAACGCGTGCCCATGGACGGACGTCCACACCCGTGTGCGTGGTCCCTCATGACCACAGGGGGGTGATGTTAGGCCATGCCCATATCAAGGACAAAGATTTCAATAACCCCACAAACGACAAAGATCTCGCAAACTCAAAGACTTCATGGGAAAACAAGGTCGTCCGAGCACAGGATAGTAAATAAACTAAACAGTTTAAACTATACTAGTTGCGAAAAGAAACCGTTCCAACTAGAACTTAGAGACGCTAAGCATAAAACCCACAACAAAAAACTAACCTTAACAACCCTGATGCATGCTCAATAATCCAGGTAGAAAAATCCAAAAAAGCTAAGTCTGGTCCTCTGGACATTCAAAAAACAAAACAAAACAAAGCATAAAAAAAAAAAAAAAACTAACCTTAACAACCGTTTAAATCTGCAGGATTTAATTGACATCGGTTATAAAGCTAAGAACTGTTTTTCTTGTGTGTGACACGTTGGAATCTGACGACCAGAGTGAGTTTGACGTAGTGAAACGTTGTTTTTAGTTGCTTGATTGCTACTTTTGTGTTATTGAAGTTGTTATTGTTTTCTGAACACTCCCAGCCAAAAGAGGTTTTGATTGTTGATAAGTTGAAGACTTAAATGGATTTAACTATGCCAACATGCTGTTCATTTTGTTAAAGATCTCAATCTTTGAAGAGTCATTGTAGATCAATACTACTTAAGGTACTATAATCTACACTGATCTCCCAATCATTTAGGTAGAACCGATTCGATCGTTTCTATTCTAGATCTATTCATTTTGATGAGTCTCGCCATAGACTTCAAAATTTATAGGGAATACCAAATCTTGCGTCGTTCGTCTAAAAGACAACAGACATTTAGACCAAACTAGTTTTCATTTTTTTTATTTTAGTTTAACCTAAACTAAATAATGAATGGAGGAATAGTTTGAAAGAAGAGGCCTTCGTTACAGAAGCCCTCCACATTTCTATAGGTATAGATCCCTATATCTGATTTTTACAGCATTGATCCACCCCTTAATTGGTAATTGTAGCTGATCTAATCCATGATAGCTTACATACCAGGTGCATATAGGTAGGCCTAATGTAAAATCCCAATCATAAGCCCACCTAAAACCACATAATTGCATGACACATTGAACCAGGGTGGCACCGACTGGAAGCCATCCAGCCTGCAACCTTCGATGTGGGGACCTGCTGATCCAACGTTGGTCTTCAACCTTCATCCAAGGCCGCCTCCTCTGCTTCAATCGAGGGATCCCCTCTACATGCTGATTAAAATCCATTCTTGCTGATGAAATCAATAACCCCCATCGTTGTGGATTTACCGTTGTGGATTATAAGACTTTGTTTCCAAGGGATCACAGACTCAGTTTTCCATGGGTTAACAGACTATGTTTTCCAAAGGATTGAAAGCTTACCGCAATGGGATTACCTACGAACAGTATGGAATTTCCAAAAACATTATGGGAGTATAATTTTGAACTTTTTTTGATTTTTTTTCCACTTGCTGGATTACATAGAGGTCAGAGACATTCGGTGGTATCCTTTCGTGTTGGAACTCATCTCCAAGGACAGGCGATGACTTCCAAAAAGGGGGACTGTAGTGATACACCTCATCTCTGATATTGTAGGCTTGACCTTCAAGTACACCTCTCTGCATCTCTTTGAAACTCTAAGTGTTACACCTTCTTGAAGCCCTCAAGGAGACGAGTGGACACTTATATTTTTTACAATTATTTTGAATTAATGGACACTAATTAATCAGATTGAACTTTCTCTTTAATGTGTGTTAATTCAGAATTGATCTACAGTATATTTTGTCATTTTAATGATGATCTGTTACTTTCATGAGTTTTGACCTTCTGCTGGTTTTATTTCTGCAAGAACAAGCAGGTTCTGAATCTGGGACATGAGCCATGGTAAACTTTTAACTTGCAACTTCCTTCTCTGTTTTGTCTGTGAAAGTTAGCCATAATATTCTCTGTGCTCACAAGCAGGCCATCTGGCCGATTCTGTAAACAGTTTTCCTGTTGTCCGTCAGAGACAGTTCTGCCTATCAGATGAAATATCCATCTCTTATTTTGTTAAACCAACCAGTAGTCATTAAGGAGGTGGGGAAGACCCCGCCTCCCATATAAAGGGAGACTTCCGCTTTTCCCTTTAGTGCTTTGGAGAGAACTAACTCACAACTTGCTTCTCTCCTCTGGGAAAGCCGGAGACGTTCCGGTCATTGTGTCAATTAGACTCACGTTTCAGCTGGAGTTACAGTAAAGCAGTGGTCCCCAAACTTTTTCCTGTGAGGGCCACATAACTTTTCCCTTCTCTGGTGGGGGGCCGGAGTCAGTTTTTAACAGGAAAAAGTGTGACGATTGCAGGAGTGCCTAAATCAGGGGTGCCCAACCTTTTTTGAACCAAGAGTTACTTTTGAAGTCGGCAGTTTGCCGAGAGCTACTCGTCCAGTCTCAGTATCAAAAAACAAAATTTTTCATCTCCCTACTCCTCACTTCTTTAAAGTAAATAAAACAGAACGTAATGTGTTGCTAGTTTTATTTAATTAAAGTATTTTATCAAAGTAAAATGACGCAATATTTGAAAAGCACACCATATTTTTTAAAGAAATGAATAAACAATGAACTGAACAATATAAAACTCCCTCATTTACACTAACTATTTACAAAAAGTGACTTACAAAGGTGCAGATTTACAAATCTCCAACAACTATTTCAAACCTCAATAAAACCTAAATATCAAAACTAGGCAGCTGCTCTGTGCAGCAGGATGGTGTCATCTGGTGCAAGCTGTATAAAATAAATGTGTCTCTACCTTAGTGGCACTTCTGACACTGAGAGGAGGAGGCGCGGGGCAGTATGAGGTGGTTGGGAGGCGCAGGCAGGTCTCCAGATGATCATCAGTCATTGTGGATCTGTTTTTGGACTTGATGATTTTCATGTGTGAAAAAGCAGACTCACACAGGTAGGTAGATCCAAAAAGTGCTAGTTCAAAGCACATCTTCGGATGTAAGGATACTTTTCTTCTGAGAGCAGACTCCAGAACTCTCCATCCACGCCAGGTGATGCTCGAATTACAGATGAGGCAAATAGACTTTGAATTAGAATAAACAAAAAAATACTCCTCCTCCCACTCTGTGTGAAAATAATATTTATGTGAAAGGGAGACAATTCAACTTACTCCTTCATCTTTAAAAACTGTGTTAGGATATGCTAAGTACTTGGTGACCGTACAGTACTGTACATGTATTCATTTGTAAAAAAAATTAAAAAAAATTTTTTTTTTTTTTTTACTATTGTTCTGGGGGCCGGACCAAATGTGGGGGCGGGCCGGATGCGGCCCGCGGGCCGTAGTTTGGGGACCACTGCAGTAAAGCTTACTGTAACTCATTCACTCATCTTCTGGAAGAATTTGTTTTCTGAAGTTTTATTTTGAAAAATCAGTCTGTGCGCTTGACCGTTGTTTCCTGCCGAGGGAGGCGAGTTTCCTCGTATCGTGAATCAGCCACACACGCTGAAGTTTCAACTGGACGGCCGTTGGACAAACCCATCCACGTGTGTGTCCAGACACTTCTCCACTCTTATCTCCAAGAGACGAACCGTCAACAGGTAACGAGTCGTGGTGTGTTTGAGCGTGCGGGAGCCCAGCAGTCTGCTCGTGTGGGAAAAAGGTGTCACCCAGTCTGGTTCAAAATAACCAACTTCAGTTAACTTAGCTTTCACTTATTTCTTCCTCCTATTTCTTATTTTTCATAAGCTATTAATCTGTTAAGTAATGTGCCAACAGAAAAGTTCCTAACTGTCTGTTTGTTTTAATTTGAATTCTTGTCAACGTAGTTAGTAAATCAGAGCTAATATCGATACAAATGTTTATTGTAATTTTGTGATTATTTCAATAAAAGGTCTATTTTCTGGTAGACCAACATAAGTTGAAGTCTCTCGTGAAATTACATTTCTGGCTAATCACATCACCGATTTATTGATTTATTCTGAAAAAGTTGAGACCCCGTGAAACTGATGGTAGATTTGTGTAGATAAAATCTGCTCGGATCTTTCATCCAAACTATAGGTAAGTCAGTAAACTGACCTCGTAAGTGTTTGATTACACAAACGGCCTATAGGTTTATTACACAGACCTCTTTAAGCTTAAAAATGATTTGGAAACACTGGAGGAGAAGGTTAACACTTTGGAGGGAAATTTTCAGGACTCAGTGAGCAGTGCTTTAAATCGAGAGCAAAATATAAGAACATACTGTATATAGACAAAAATGTGGAGGCATTAGAACAGCTGATGATTACTACCTTACAAGAATTTGAGGGAAAATTAGTTAAGTGTTTACAGCGACGTGATGAGAAGTGGAAGGTAGAAGTGGAGAAATTGAAGCGCGCACATCGATCTACTGCTACCCGACCCCTTATTAGTGCTGAACACAATTTGGATCTGTCTGCTGACCAAAGGACACACTTAATGGCTCCTTCAACTGTACGGCTACCAGCAATGTTTACCTCAACATGTCAGAAGTCAAACATACCTCATTCCACCCAACCTGCTACTTATCTACAAAATGTCTATCAGCCGAGTTCAAGTTCATGCTCTGATCCCAATCGACCTGCAACTGTCCCTACCGAGATGTTTCCAGCTATACCATCCTCCAGTAGTGTGACACCTACGCTTCACACACTTGTCCCTCTCACATCTGGGAGAATACCAGCAGTTTATGCCAAGCCTCCCATCCACATGGACTTTCCCTCATTTGCAGGGGCACGAGAGGTGGCTGATGTGTTGAACTTCATTGACCAGTGTGAAACTTTCTTGTCGGTGAGACCACTCTCTGACCCTGAATTAATTGGGGCTTTAACTGGTGTCTTGAAAGGACCTGCTCACAGCTGGTGGTGTGTGGCCAAGAATGGAATCCAGAACTGGATGGAATTTAAGGAAGCTTTCTATGCTGCATTTCTTCCCCCAGACTACCTCGCGGAGGTGGAAGAAAAACTACGGGACATGGTGCAGTTACCGGAGCAGTGTTTGAGGGACTTTGCCTTCGACTATCGGGCCTTGTGTTTAAGGTGGAAGCCAGATATCTCTGAAGCCGACCTAGTAAGAAGGATCCTAAACAACTGCAATCCTAAACTGGCTGGTTGCCTCAGAGGAACTGTCACCACGATGGACCAGCTGGTTACCGTTGGGTCCCAGGTGGAAAGAGACTGTGCAGGAGCTAAGGCCTATTGGGGGAAAGTTGACCAGCAAAAGACCAAAGGAAAAGCACCAGGAAAACAATATCCTAAAGGGAACTTCAAAAGACTATCAGATGTGGTGTCCGTAGTACATCGAGGCCAGAGGACAACACCTTCCCTTTTATATGTTCCCATAGAAATCCGAGATAAGACATGTAACGCTGGATACCGCCTGCATATTCACACTGATGAAGCATAGCCTGTGGCAGGAAATGGCTCAGGCAGATGAACAGTTAAAACGAGCTGACAACCAAAAGTTTGCCCTAGCCAATGGAAAAACCTACAGTGCTTTGGGAAAAACAACTATTCTGTACTGTTGGCATGGAATGATGTGGGCTTTGGACACATTTATTGTAGAAGACACTAACCTCACATTTCCCATTATTCTAGGGTTGGACTTTTTGACAAAAACATAGACTATTATTAATCTGGGTGATAACACATATGGAGTCAAAGGCCCCCGGGGTTATTCATTTTACCCCTTTATGGCTTCACCACCAAGCACTTCCTCATTGGGTCTGGGTCCATCACACGTGAGCCTGATTGTGGCTTTGCCCATAAGAAACACAGAGGACTTCTCAGCAGACTTAAGAACAACAGTTTTGAATCAACCACCAGAGATTACCCAACTTCTTCAAACCTGGCCCACAGTGTGCACTGATACTTTGGGAAAAACATCTATGGAAGTGCACAACATTTACACCACAGATGAGTTACCAGTTCGAGCAAGAGCCTACAGGGTGTCACCCTTTAAACGACAGATAATCAAAGACCATATTGAAAAAATGCTTCATGACGGCATCATTGAGCCCTCTCAATCTTCTTGGGCTTCTCCGGTGGTTCTTGTCCCAAAACCTGATAAGACGTTCAGGTTTTGTGTGGATTATAGGGCCTTAAATGCTAAAACAAGAAAGGATGCCTACCCCATGCCTCTAATCCATGAGTTGCTGGAATCCATGAATGGAGCTTCAGTGTTTAGCACTTTGGATTTGAAATCAGGCTACTGGCAAATGGCTGTGGCTGAAGAAAGTAAAGCCAAAACGGCAGTAATAACAGCTTTTGGATTATATCAGTTTAAATGTATGCCTCTTGGACTGAAGAATGCTGGTGCCTCATTTCAGAGACTAATGGAAAGGGTGCTTGGAGACCTGAGAGGAAAATTTGTTTTGTTTACATAGATGATGTGATCATTTTCTCTCCTACACCAGAACAACATATGAAAGATTTGGAGGAAGTTTTTGCCAAATTACACCAAGCAAACTTGACTTTAAATCTGGGAAAATGCAACTTCTTTCAACCAGAACTTAAATTTTTGGGTCATATAGTGGCTGGGAGTGGGGTTCGTGTAGATCCAAATAAAAGCCTGGCAATCACAAATTACCCCGTACCCACTGATAAGAAATCACTTCAGCGATTCTTGGGGTTGGTAGGCTGGTACCACAAATTCATTTCCCATTTTGCTGACATAGCTGCACCTTTATACCATCTTCTCAAAAAAGTCAACAATTGGGAATGGTGTCCAAACTACCAGCGGGCATTTGAACATTTAAAACAGGTCCTGGTAGAGGCCCCCATATTAATGCAACCCAACTTCCAACTGCCATTTGAGATACACACAGATGCCAATGATGTTGGACTGGCAGCGGTACTTGTGCAAATGACACCTGAGGGAGAGAGAGTCATTGCCTTTGCATCCAGAACCCTGACGGGTGCGGAGTGTAATTATTCCACCTCAGAGAAAGAATGCTTGGCTGTTGTGTGGGCTGTTGAGAAGTGGCGGCATTTCATAGAAGGATCAGAGTTCACTTTATATACTGACCATGCAGCATTAACTTGGGCATTTAATAGTACAAAGGCAACCTCTCGCTTGACCCGGTGGGTGCTTCGGTTGCAAGATACCACTTCAAAGTCAAATACAGAAAAGGTTTACATAACTTGGTTCCTGACGCGCTGTCAAGAGTAGTGTGTGAAATCCCCAGGGCGTACATTGCAGCAACTATCTCTAAATCTGGGTCAGAGTTACCTTTGGCATTGGCTGACATCAAGGAGGCTCAGGCGAAAGATTCCACCCTGCTTGACATGGTCCAATCATCTGCTAATAAGAACCCCAACAGAATAGGGTTCTGTAAAGTCCAGGATGTCTGGTACAGGAAGTCTTTTGTCACGGACCAAGGAGAAAAGTTTCAGCTGGTTGTACCCAAGTCTATGATAACCCAGTTTCTCAGTTATTTTCATGACCACCCTCTAAGTGGACACTTAGGGAAACTAAAAACATTGTTAAGGATACTGGAAGTAGCCTGGTGGCCCACAGTCAGGAAAGACGTCTGGGCCTACATTAAAACCTGTGTCACCTGCCAAAAATATAAACCGGACAATCAGAAGCCAGCGGGGCTCATGCAGCCTACTACAGTAACCGAAGCATGGGAAAAGATCGGCATTGACTTGATGGGTCCTCTTCCCCGAAGCAAGAAGGGAAACAAATACCTGTTGGTAATCGTGGACTATTTCACTAAGTGGGTAGAAATGTTTCCACTGAAAGACAGCAAAGCTCAGAAAATTACCAGCATCTTAAAGAATGAAATATTTACCCATTTTGGTGTTCCTCGAGAGCTGGTATCATATCGTGGCCCTCAATTTACGAGCCACGAGATGGAAAATCTCTGTCGCACTTGGGGTGTGATTCAAAAGTTCACTACAAGCTATCATCCCCAAGCCAATCTTACTGAACGGTCAAATAGAACGATCAAAACAATGATATCCTCCTTTGTGGGAGAACACCATATCAACTGGGATAATTGGATCCAAGAGTTTAGGTTTGCCATCAACGCTGCACAGCATGAGACAACTGGAAAGTCGCCGGCCGAGCTTACTCTTGGTCAACCTCTCAAAGGTCCATTGGAGAGAATCATTGGCCACTCTCCTAGTCCTCAGCAGACACACTATAAATTCCTGGATAGACACAAAGAAATGATTGAACAGGTTAAGCGGAAGATAGGGTTGAACCAGGCCCGACAAGCTAAGTATTATAATGCCCGTAGGAGAAGTGTACAGCTCTTGCCGGGAGACTTAGTCTGGGTTCGGTCCCATCCTCTCTCCAAAGCCTCTGACAGATTTTCCTCAAAGCTAGCGCCTAGATGGTCAGGTCCAGCTGTTGTGAGGAAACAATTAGGTCCTGTGAATTACCAGATACAGTGGACAGACCAGAATAAAAAAATAGATACAGTTAATGTGGTGAATCTAAAACCCTATTATGGAGTTCAGGTCCAGGTGCCTCCGGCAGGGGGGGGGGGGATCTGTGACATCACACTAAATGACTGTATTTGTGAAGAGAAAAAAAAAGGTTTACCTTGGTCCTAAATAAAGGACCAACTATCTTTGCAATCTACATAGCTAATGTAGGTCACTGCATCCCTGATGCATCCTTACATTTCTATGCTGATGATACAGTTGTTTATTGCCGAGCTAAAACAGTAGCTAAGGCTTTCCAGTTACTACAATCCGCTTTTGACATCATCCAGTCAGATTTGTTCCGTCTCAAACTTGTCCTAAATGCTGATAAAACAAAAGGGATGTTTTTTTCAAATAGGAAGGCGGTTCCAGCAGATCCTCCTCTGATTTTATCTTCAAATGGTGTCCCTATTGAGTTTGTTGATTCCTATAAATATCTGGGTATCCTGATCGATTCACATCTCTCTTTTAAACTCCACGTGGAAAACCTAGTGAAGAAATTGAAAGTTAAACTGGGTTTCTTTTTCAGAAACAGATCCTGTCTAACACTGAATGTTAGGAAACGCCTTGTATCTGTGACTTTCCTTCCCTCCATTGATTACGGTGACATTCTCTACATGAATGCTCCTACAAGCACCCTGCGGATGTTGGATGTGGTCTATCATGGTGCACTAAGATTCATAACTGGTTGTGATTATCGTACCCACCACTGCACCCTGTATTCACTGGTTAATTGGACATCATTAACCTCACGCAGACTCTTCCACTGGTACATTTTCATCTTTAAATCACTTCTTGGTCTGCTGCCCTCATACATCTCCTCCTACATGTCTTTGCGTGAGTGCAGCTACAGCGTGCGCTCTCAGGACATGATTACCTGCAGTGTTCCGTCAGTGAGGACTGAACTTGGAAAAAGGGCCTTCTCCTATTCTGCTCCTGCTTCATGGAATATCTTACAAAAAGATCTGAAGCTCTCGACCTTGACTTCTCTAAATGGTTTTCAGAATCTGTTGGAATCCTGGCAAAAACCAATGCAGATTTGTTCCTGTCTTTGATTTTATACATCTACCTTATAATGTTTTGCTAGTTTTTTGATACTTTGTTAAAAAAAAAAAGAAAAAAAATCTTTTGTTTTTTTCTCTCTTTTTGTTTTCTATTGTTTATTGTTTGTTTGTTTATTGTTTAATGAAATTCTATCACTGCTGTTCATTGTTCTTTAGTTTTAGCAGGTCGCTTTCGTAAATGAGCCCATGAGGTTCAAAAGATTTACCTGACTAAATAAAGGTTGAAGAAAAAAAAAAAAAAAAGGGAACATAAATAAAATGTTTGTGTTAATATAAATACAAGAATGTCTTGTAGTTGTGTGTTTCAGTCTCAAAAGTATCCACTGGGAAAATTATCTGGGTCACGTGACTCACAGCTTTACCGGAGCTGATGAAAGGACAAGGGTTTGAGCGCTGCAGAGGGGTGTGGCAGGTGAAGACGCGTGCAGAGTCGCAGCGCACGGACCGGTGGAGCTCCCGAATCAGCTCAGGAAATCTGGAGTTGGTCTTCATGCTGAAGTTAGACCCAACTCAGGAGATGGGTCTAACTGATGATGAAGAAGACTTTCACAGATTAACTTAAAGTGCCACCCTGGGAGGGATCGGTCCGGATTCCCTGGAGCGATACTGGAGGAGAACGCTCCAGGTTGAGAGAAGGAAACTCTGGGGGCAGACGCCAACCCGGTGAGACGTTTCCTTATTATTTGTTTTATCCTCCTCCTGTCGTTGTGAGAGACTGGAGGATCATATGGGCCCCAACGAGTCTTTCATTTTTGAATATTTTTTGAGTGACTAACGGCCGATTTTTTTTCATGGGACAATTTATTATAATTAACGAGAGATCTCTCTGGGGGAAGTTTATGGGAACTTGAACTTTTTCAGAAACTTTATTATGTTAATGTAAATGTGCTTGTGTGTAACTAATTATGTTTGAATCACAATTGGAACAGCTGATTTTTGTTTGATTAATACAGCCACGCCCTACGGCACCTTGAAGTTGACGTGTCCAAATTTATTTATTCATTCCTTTTTCCTATAATGTTTATTTATGACGGTCTAGTGTTATACTCAGTTTCCTGATTACATTCAAAAATAGTTAAAAGAACTCTCTTGAGCATGTACAAGCTCACGTTTAAAAGGGAGATTGTTACAACTGGTGAAACAAACCAACGAGCGAACTGAACGTAACTCTGGTCACACTCCCTTCTTAAGGTGACACTTCCTGTCGGCTCGTCGGAGTTTACTGGAGTAAACTATGTTCTTCTCCTGAAAGCTGTATTAATAATAATAATAATAATAATAATAATAATAATAATAATAATAATAATAATAATAATAATAATAATAATAATAATAATAAATTCAATTTATAACGCACTTTTCATTACTGAAAATCTCAAAGTGCTACACATATATTGAATGCTACACACATTCATAAACCGGTGGCGGCAGACTACCATGCAAGGTGCTTTCCAGTCCTACCGGGAGCAACTCAGGGTTAAGTGTCTTGCCCAAGGACACAACGACACATGGTGCGGGTCCCGGGAGTCAAACCGCCAACTTTCCGATCGGGAGACGACTGCCATTACCACTACACCACGGCCGCCCCGTATTGAGCGCCAGTCAAACGCCAATTACTTTGTTCTACCAGCAAGGGTAGAGCAAGCTCGCTGTGTTTGAAGGAATTTTCTTCAAATGATCTCATCTTGAAAATCCAAACCGGAACTGACACCATTACTCCGTGAGGCAGAAGTGGACCTCACGAGACCGTGGCAAGATGGACGTGTGTCGCCTGTAAAACGTCGCAGGACGTGCGCGTATGGCTTGACTAATTTACCGGAGTTGAGACAAGAAAATCTTCACAAAGGAGTCGTTGTTCATCACGGTACAGAAGTCCAGCCGAACCCAACTAGAGGATGTGCTTTTTCTGGTTAAACTCATCTCAAGATATTACCTCTCTTCATCCTTAAAGCTCCACTGACATCATCTTTTGACTTTTCAAAAAATGGCACAACATATATAAATATTAAGATTGACCCCTGACCGTTTTTGCTAAAATAATGTTAAATGAATGAAAATTCTCTCCCAAAACAGTTTAAAATTAGCGCCATTTTTTTAACACGATAAATAGGGATTTCGCCGTCGCAGGATGATGACGTCATGTAAAGGAATTTCCCTACTGCGCAGCTTGAAAACAATGGAGGAGCTACAAACTCGATCCGTCCAATTTAGCCATTTAAAAGTTAATATTTTAGCGGATTGTCTGCAGAGAAGCCAAAGTTATTTCCAGTAAACAGCAGGTTATAATTTTTTTTCAGCTCCTGCTGGTTTTTGGAGACTTTTCACTTCATGAGGTGAGCTGCTGTGTGGAGTTACATGAGCTGCATGTGGACGAGGCAGAAGTAATTCTACAACATGTACATCGTCTCCAGCCTCCACAGCACTGAAATGGTAATATATTAGTTAATGTTCCTAATAATTATTCAACATTAATTAATAGTTTAAAAAATTAGTCCCTTTTAAAATATCTGTTAAATATATTATTCTTTTATTTTATTTTGTTTGTGTTTTCAGGTTTCCAGGTCTCCAGTCCATCACCTGAGGCTCTTCCTGTTGAACCACTAGTACAACCCAGACTTTCACATCACAGCAGGTAAGATTGCATCAACGAAAAGAATAGTACTCAACAATATTCTTTGATGTAAATCTGTTGATTTTCTGTGGTTCTGATGAGGGAAGTGACAAAGTGGATGCAGCATTCAGCCCATAATGGACCCAGATGTCCCCTGCGTCCAGACCTACAACACCTGGACATCCATGAGCGTGGAGGAGCGAGGAGGTGGTGGAGTCTGAAGAAGTACAAGCAGCAGGATGAGGAGAAACTAGACCGATGTCCCCTGCGTCCAGACCTACAACACCTGGACAGGAGGGTGGACGAGGAGGTGTTGGAGTCATTTTTACAGAGCTGATGAAGTCAAACAACACTTGCTAATATGTGTTAAACTCAATTTATTTTGATAATCTGTTCATATTAATGTTTCCCCAGAGGTTTTCATTTATTTGATAATATGGGATGGTTTTATTTTAATAAAATGTTTCTTTCAACATTCACCAATTTTGTTTTTACTAAAGTATGAGCTGTGAGTTGTAGATGCACGAATGAAAATAAAACAGATACACAAATATTCTCACAAAGAATAACACAAATATTCTCACAAAGAATAACTCAACACTAACAGATAATATAGTGTACTACCGTAACTTTATTTACACATAACTACAGAAACACTTGGTTCATTGTTATCCTTTTTTCTTTTTTCAAACAACATGTTCATTTGAACACTCAGAAAAAAATATTAAATTCATTGATTCATTTTCATCTCAATGCTCTGGCCAGTTGTAGTATTTCTGCATATTTTAATGTCTTGATGCACAAACGTATATGCAATAAGCCCATTAATCACTCAAATAATAAATCAGTCTCTACAATCTGGTCATGTTCCACTGCCTCTAAAAACTGCCATCATTAGGCCTCTTCTGAAAAAATCTAATTTGGATCCCGACATTTTTTCTAATTACCGCCCAATTTCCCACCTCCCGTTTCTGTCCAAAGTGCTGGAAAAAGCAGTTGCTGCTCAGCTGCAGGACCACCTACAGCAACACTCTCTGTACGAGAAGTTTCAGTCTGGATTCAGAGCAGCTCACAGTACTGAGACTGCATTACTGAGAGTTACAAATGATATCCTCATGGCTGCTGACACTGGCTCTCCCTCCGTCCTTGTCCTCCTTGACCTCACTGCAGCCTTCGACACTGTGGACCATAATATTCTCCTCCACCGTCTTCATGTGGAGGTCGGTCTCTGTGACACTGTCCTGGACTGGTTCAAATCTTTCCTCTCCGATAGGCTGGAATGCGTTAGTCTTGGCAATGCCACTTCCCAGACAGTCGGTGTCTCCTGTGGTGTCCCTCAAGGGTCAGTTCTGGGGCCCCTGCTGTTTTCCCTTTACATGCTGCCTTTAGGTCAAATTATTAATCAGTTCAACATTTCTTTTCACTGCTATGCCGACGACACAC
>JBBPBX010069366.1:5720-18883 GCA_038048925.1 Garcialebias charrua
AGATGCTGTTTCAAGACTAATATGATCTAACAGAAGATTTTTATACTGATTAATGCTAAGATTGTTTTATTTTTCCAATTCAGGAGTATGGTTTTCTTTGCAATGCATAAGGTAGTGAAAAGCATACAGGATGTATTTTTGTCTAGTATAACATCTTCAAAGAAACCCAATAAGCAAACAGATGGAGAGAGTGGGATATTATATTTCAAACATTTAGACAAGTCTTCACATCCTGTGAATCATGTGAATACTATAATGAAGAACAGTTTAATGACATCAATATAACAAATGGAGATCTCCCTATTATTCACATCAATAGTAGAAGTATAAATGCAAATATAACCAAAATAACAGATTATTTAAAACAGTTAAACAGAACTTTTACATTAATAGCACTGTCAGAGACATGGCTTAATGATGAAAACAAAAATAATGTTCACATCGAAGGATATGAATTATATCATTTAAACAGAAACAATAAAAAAGGTGGTGGAGTAGCTCTATTTGTCAAAAATGAAATAAAGTGTAGAATAATTAATGAAATGTCAATAATTGTTGACAATCTTATGGAAATAATAACAATAGAAATATTAAACGAAAATGCTAAAAACATATCCATAAGTTGTGTATATCGATCACCAGGATCAAATATAGAAATATTCACCGATAAAATCATACAACTATTGGAAAAGAGTTTAAATAAAAAAGTTTTCTTGTGTGGAGACTTTAATATTGACCTGGGAAATAAAACAGATTCAAATAACATCAGCACATTTCTAAATTCAATGTATAGTTTAAATCTTTATCCGTTAATATCAAAACCAACAAGAATTACAACTCATAGTGCTACGATAATTGACAACATTTTCACAAATATAACAAATGGGGATGTGACAGGTGGTATCTTAACAACTGATTTAAGTGATCATTTACCAGTTTTCACTATCTACAGAAATGATCAAAACATTACAAAAGAAGTTACAATTAAGAAAAAAATAATAAACACATCAAAAAAAGCTATGGATCAATTAAAAGATGATTTACAGAAGCAAAACTGGAAGGACGTGTATATTGATGATGTTAACAGATCATATGATGAATTTATGAATATTTTAGAAGCTCTGTATGAAAAGAATTGTGTGCAAAGAAATCGTAGAAAAAGAAATATTGTCGACCAACCTTGGATGACTAAAGGGTTGAGAAATGCTTGTAAAAAAAATTACTTGTATTCATGTTTCTTAAAAACGAGAACACAGCAAGCTGAAAAAAAATATAAAAAATATAAAAATAAATGGGTAATGATTATAAGAAAATGCAAGAAAGAATACTATAGTGATTTATTAAACAAAAGTAATGGTGACACTAAAACAACATGGCGAGTTATAAATGATGTTCTAAAAAGTCATAAAGCGAAAACAAACATTGCAAAATATTTTGTGAAAGATTACAAAGAAATACATGATGAGAATGATATCGTAAATGAATTTAATCAATATTTTGTAAATATTGGATCAAGCCTTGCAGCCTCTCCCTGGGCTGCCACCTTACCGTGGTGGAGGGGTTTGAGTGTCCCAATGATCCTAGGAGCTATGCTGTCAGGGGCTTTATGCCCCTAGTAGGGTCACCCAAGGCAGACAGGTCCTAGGTGAGGGACGAGACAAAGCGCAGCCCACAAGACCCCTTATGATGAGTAATATAAATGGAAACAATGTTCCCTCGCCCGGACGCGGGTCACCGGGGCCCCACTCTGGAGCCAGGCCCGGAGGAGGGGCACGTTGGCGAGCGCCTGGTGGCCGGGCTTTCACCCATGGAGCTCGGCCGGGCACAGCCCGAAGAGGAGACGTGGGTCCCCCTTCCCATAGGCTCACCACCTGTGGGAGGGGCCAAAGGGGTCGGGTGCATTGTGGAATGGGTGGTGGCCGAGGGCGGGGACCCTGGCGGTCTGATCCTCGGCTACAGAAGCTGGCCATTGGGACATGGAATGTCACCTCTCTGGTGGGGAAGGAGCCTGAGCTAGTGTGTGAGGTTGAGAGGTTCCGGCTAGAAATAGTCGGACTCACCTCAACGCATGGCTCTGGCTCTGGAACCAGTTTCCTTGAGAGGGGTTGGACACTCTTCCACTCTGGAGTTGCCCCTGGTGAGAGGCGCCGAGCAGGAGTGGGCATACTTGTTGCCCCCCATCTTGGTGCCTGTACGTTGGGGTTCACCCCGGTGAACGAGAGGGTAGCCTCCCTTCGCCTACGTGTGGGGGGACGGGCTCTGACTGTTGTTTGTGCCTATGCGCCAAACGGCAGCTCAGATTACCCACCCTTTTTGGAGTCCTTGGAGGGGGTATTGGAGGGTGCGCCTCCTGGGGACTCCCTTGTTCTGCTGGGGGACTTCAACGCTCACGTGGGCAATGACAGTGAGACCTGGAGGGGTGTGGTTGGGAGGAACGGCCCCCCTGATCTGAACCCGAGTGGTGTTCTGTTGTTGGACTTCTGTGCTCGTCATGGATTGTCCATAACGAACACCATGTTCAGGCATAAGGGTGTCCATATGTGCTCTTGGCACCAGGACACCCTAGGTCGTAGTTCAATGATCGACTTTGTTGTCGTCTCATCTGATCTGCGGCCGCATGTCCTGGACACTCGGGTGAAGAGAGGGGCGGAGCTGTCAACTGACCACTACCTGGTGGTGAGTTGGCTCCGATGGTGGGGGAGGATGCCGGTCAGACCTGGCAGACCCAAACGTATTGTGAGGGTCTGCTGGGAACGTCTGGCAGAGTCTCCCGTAAGACGGAGCTTTAACTCCCACCTCCGGGAGAGCTTTGAACACGTTCCGAGGGAGGCGGGGGACATTGAGCCCGAGTGGGCCATGTTTCGCGCCTCTATTGTCGAGGCAGCTTATCAGAGTTGTGGCCGCAAGGTTGTTGGTGCCTGTCGTGGTGGCAACCCTCGAACCCGGTGGTGGACACCGGCGGTGAGGGATGCTGTCAAGCTGAAGAAGGAGTCCTATTGGGCCT
Organism: Garcialebias charrua; assembly: GCA_038048925.1. Taxonomy (NCBI): domain Eukaryota; kingdom Metazoa; phylum Chordata; class Actinopteri; order Cyprinodontiformes; family Rivulidae; genus Garcialebias; species Garcialebias charrua. The sequence continues at coordinate 8,725 of JBBPBX010069366.1, forward strand.
TTTTGGCCTGTGGGACCCCGGAAGCAGCAGATAGGTACCGGCAGTCCAAGCGGCATGCGGCTCGGGTGGTTGCTGAGGCAAAAACTCGGGCGTGGGAGGAGTTCGGAGAGGCCATGGAGAATGACTTCCGTACGGCTTCGAGGCGATTCTGGTCCACCATCCGGCGTCTCAGGGGGGGAAAGCGGTACGCGACCAACACCATTTATGGTGGGGATGGCGTGCTGTTGACCTCAACTCGGGATGTTGTGAGTCGGTGGGCGGAATACTTCGAAGACCTCCTCAATCCTACTGGCACGTCTTCCACTGAGGAAGCGGAGCCTGGGGACTTTGGGTCGGGCTCTCCAATCTCTGGTGCTGAGGTCGCCGAGGTGGTTAAAAAGCTCCGCGGTGGCAAGGCTCCGGGGGTGGATGAGATTCGTCCTGAGTTCCTTAGGGCTCTGGATGTTGTGGGGTTGTGTTGGCTTACGCGACTCTGCAATATCGCGTGGACATCGGGGGCAGTTCCCTTGGATTGGCAGACTGGGGTGGTGGTTCCCCTATTCAAAAAGGGGGACCGTAGGGTGTGTTCCAACTATAGAGGGATCACACTCTTAAGCCTCCCTGGTAAGGTCTATTCAGGGGTTCTGGAGAGGAGGGTCCGTCGGATAGTCGAACCTCGGATTCAGGAGGAGCAGTGTGGTTTTCGTCCTGGTCGTGGAACACTAGACCAGCTCTACACCCTCAACAGGGTCCTGGAGGGTGCGTGGGAGTTTGCCCAACCAGTTTACATGTGCTTTGTAGACTTGGAAAAGGCATTCGACCGCGTCCCTCGGGGGGTTCTGTGGCGGGTACTCCGGGAGTATGGGGTACCAGGCCCATTGATATGGGCTGTTAGGTCCCTGTACGACCGGTGTCAGAGCTTGGTCCGCATTGCCGGCAGTAAGTCAGGCTCGTTTCCGGTGAGAGTTGGACTCCGCCAAGGTTGCCCTTTGTCACCGATTCTGTTCATAACTTTTATGGACAGAATTTCTAGGCGCAGCCAAGGTGTTGAGAGGATCCGTTTTGGTGGCCTTAGAATCGCTTCTCTGTTTTTTGCAGATGATGTGGTCCTATTGGCTTCATCAGCTCGTGATCTACAACTTTCACTGGAGCGGTTTGCAGCCGAGTGTGATGCGGCCGGGATGAGGATCAGTTCCTCCAAATCCGAGGCCATGGTCTTGAGCCGGAAAAGGGTAGCATGCCCTCTCCGGGTCGGGGAGGAGGTCCTGCCCCAAGTGGAGGAGTTTAAGTATCTCGGGATCTTGTTCACGAATGAGGGAAAACTGGAGCGTGAGATCGATAGGCGGATAGGTGCAGCGTCCGCAGTGAAGCGGGCGCTGTACCGGTCTGTCGTGGTGAAGAGAGAGCTGAGTCAAAAGGCAAAGCTCTCAATTTACCGATCGATCTACGTTCCCACCCTCATCTATGGTCATGAGCTTTGGGTTATGACCGAAAGAACAAGATCTCGGATACAAGCGGCTGAAATGAGTTTTCTCCGCAGGGTGGCTGGACTCTCCCTTAGAGATAGGGTGAGAAGCTCAGTCATCCGGGAGGGACTCGGAGTAGAGCCGCTGCTTCTCCACATCGAGAGGAGCCAGTTGAGGTGGCTCGGGCATCTGGTTAGGATGCCTCCTGGACGCCTCCCTGGTGAGGTGTTCCGGGCATGTCCCACCGGGAGGAGACCCAGAGGAAGACCCAGGACACGCTGGAGGGACTATGTTTCTCGGCTGGCCTGGGAACGCCTTGGGATTCCCCCAGAGGAGCTGCTCCAAGTGGCTGGGGAGAGGGAAGTCTGGGCCTCCCTACTTAGGCTGCTACCCCCGCGACCCGACCCCGGATAAGCGGAAGAAAATGGATGGATGGATGGATGGCCTTGCAGCTAAAATACCAAAAGTAGATAATAATATGTGTCATTCAATTAAAAGCTGCACCAACCAACAGTATTTTTCTTAATGGAACTAACAAAGAGGAAATTATGAAAATGGTAAAAAATCTCTCAGACAAGAGATCAAAAGACTGGGTGGACATGGATATGATGTTCGTAAAAGAATTAATGAGTTATGTTATTGAACCGTTTACATATATATGCAATGTATCTTTTTCAACAGGAATATTTCCAGATAACATGAAAGTAGCAAAGTTCTCTTTTTAAAAATGGTGATAAATGTGTATTCAATAATTATAGGCCAATATCCTTGTTACCACAGTTTCTGGGTGTTATCATTGATGACAAACTGACATGGAAACATCATGTAAATTCCATTAAAACAAAAATAGCTAGATCAATTGCAGTACTGTATAAAGTCAGGGATTTTTTAATTGATAAAGCTTTGTATATGTTGTATAACACAATCATTGTTCCACGTTTAATCTATTGTATTGAGGTTTGGGGAAAAGCATGCAAAACAATTACAAAGCCTGTTTTTATTTTACAAAAGAGAGCTGTAAGAGTAATCACCAGAAAACATTTCAGTCACCCATCAAACACCTTGTTTCTTCAGCTAAATTTATTGAACTTCCAGGAATTGGTAGCCTGGCCCTCGCCATTCCTACGCAGCTCCGCTCAATTCTCATTTCCCTAGTCCAAAGCGAAGTGAAGGACATGGGTCTGGTATCAACCAGGCTAAGGAATTGGTAGAATATAGTATTTTATCAGTTATGTATAGGGCTCATAATAACACATTACCTTTAAATATCCAAAGAAATTTTATAAAAAGACAAAGTTATTACAATCTCAAAGGGACAGAGATATTCATCAAACCACAATTCAGAACCAGCTTAAAGGGACAGTCTACCTCAATTCAGGGAGTTCGATTATGGAATGCTCTGGAGAGTGATGTTAAAAATGCAAAATCAGAGTCAGAGAGTCTTTATTGTCATTTGCACCGCATGTGGTACATGTGATGAAAACGAGATTATGTACACGGGGTCCCAGTTACATCCAACAACAAATGCAAGAGAAAAACAGTAATAACATCTAGAATTAACTAAGAAAAACATCAACTAGTAATACACTAAGCCTAATATAGTGGGAATAAACAGCAGCACGAACATGAGTTTGTATGAGCAGATGGTCACAGATGAACACAGATGAACACAGCAACAAGAAAACAGATCAGCATCAGCATGATGTGATATTTTGCAGTGTTTATTTTTTATTTTATTTTTATTTATTCATGAGTCTAACAGCCTCAGGGTAGAAGCTGTTCCTCAGTCTAGTGGTTCTACACTTGATGCTCCTCAACCTCCGTCCTGAGGGGAGTGGGGCAAAGAGTGAGTGTGCTGGATGAGTGAGGTCTTTCATGATGCAGGTGGCTCTTTTCCTGCATCTGGAGGTGTAAATGTCTGTGATGGTGGGGAGACTGACTCCAACAGACTTCTGTGCAGCCTTCACCACTCTCTGTAGAGCTTTCCTCTCTTCAACTGTGCAGCCTCCATGCCACACGTTGATGCTGGAGCACAGGACGCTCTCCACTGCACACCTGTAGAACGAGGTGAGAACTGGGCTGCTCAGACCAGCACGTCTCAGCCGTCTGAGGAAGTAGAGTCTCTGATGACCTTTCTTGATCATTTAAGAAAAAGGTCAAAAAGGACTTGCTCAAAAACTATATATGATGTAACTTAGTGTGTTTGTGTATTACACTTATGTTGACTGATGATGTAGCTTAGTGTGTTTGTGTATTACAGTTAGAAAAATTAAGTAGAGTTATTCATTTTGTGATGTAGTTTGTGTATTACAGTTAGAAAAATTAAGTAGAATTATTCATTTTGTGATGTAGTTTGTGTATTACAGTTAGAAAAATTAAGTAGAATTATTCATTTTGTGATGTAGTTTGTGTATTACAGTTAGAAAAATTAAGTAGAATTATTCATTTTGTGATGTAGTTTGAAGGTTATCATTGGTTGAACAAACTGTGAAATAAGGGGCAGATATAATAAGATTTCATCTTCTTTCTGCTCCCTTCATTTTATCCTACTTGTATTCTTGTATCTGATGAAACCATCTTGCATTGTTCTTTTAAAATGAATGAATAAACATCAAATCAAATCATCAAATCAAATCCTGGACCCAGAACCTCTGAACGGTGGACAGAACCAGAGTGTGTGAATATAGTCATCAGGTATATTGCCTTTGCACTGTGAGCAGTTGTTAAACGGTGTTAAACCCATCTTAAACATTTGCTGACCTGTATAATGTACTCTATAGAGAACCTTATACTGTATTAATTGTAAATTGGAGATTCTAGTCAATTTAAATGTTTTTAAACATACTTGAGACCAGGTTTTTTGTTCAAAGTTTATTGATAAATCTGACTCCCATTTTTCAACAGGTAGTGTTATCGAGTCATCGATTCTAGACAATTTTTTGTATATTTTAGATAATAATTTGGGGGGTTGAAGATTAGTGAACTCTAACACACATGTTGGTGTTTCCAACAATGTTTTATTAAGCTTAAATTTCTTTTTTATAATAGACTTAATTTGTTGGTATTGTAGGAAATATTTATTATCAATGCCATATTGTATTATTAATTTATTAAATGGAATAAAGTCTATACCCTTAAATATGTGTTCCAGACATTCAATTCCTTTAATTCTCCAACCTGGGAAATTTAACATATTATTTTCTTGCTTTATGTCAGGATTGTTCCAGATAGGCGTATGTCTGCATGGGAGCAATGAAGACTTTGTAATTTTCAGATACTCCCACCATGCCATCAGAGATGAGCTAATATTGATACTTTTAAAGCAGACATGTCTTTTTATATCTGTACTAATAAATGATAGATCCGAAATCCTAATATTATTACATAAAGTTTGTTCTATATCTATCCAAGTTTCATCTAGTGCATTCGGATTTAACCACTTTGATATATATTGTAACCTGTTGGCTAAATAGTAGTAATAAAAGTTTGGAAGTTCTAATCCTCCGGTATCTTTAGATTTCTGTAATGTTTTTAAACTAATACGTGGAGTTTTATTTTTCCAAAGGAATTTAGATATAGAAGAGTCCAGGGACTTAAACCATTCAGTTGAAGGTTTATTTGGAATCATTGAGAATAAATAATTTATTCTCGGCAGCACCATCATTTTTACTGAGGCAACTCTTCCCATAAGTGATATGGGTAGAGATCTCCATCTAGTAAGATCATCTTCAATTTTCTTTAATAGTGGGATATGATTCAATTTTAGTAAGTCTTCCAATTTAGGAGAGATATTAATACCCAAATATGTAATGTTTCCTGATTGAAGTATTTCATTGAGAGAATTATTAAACACGCAATTTATTGGAAGAACTGTAGATTTTGTCCAATTTATAGAATAATCAGAAACATTTGAGAATGAGTTTATTAATTTGATAACATTAGATATTGAGTTTCTTGAGTTCTAAAGAAAAAGTAAACATCGTCAGCATAAAGACTAATTTCATGTTCTATGCTTTTACAGTGTATGCCTTTAATATCGGCACTTTGCCTGATTGTTGCTGCTAAAGGTTCAATAAAAATAGCAAATAATGCTGGTGAAAGTGGGCAACCTTGCCTGGTGCCCCTCTGTAAACAGAAGCTTGAGGATATTTGATTATTTGTCCTGACGCACGCTGTTGGTGAGCTATATAACATTTTTAACCAGTTAATGAAGTAGTTCCCAAATCCAAATTTATTTAAGGTAGCAAATAAGAAATTCCAATTTACTCTATGAATGCTTTTTCTGCATCTAAAGACAAAATAGCTGTTTCAATATTTTTAAAATACAAATACTCTATTACATTATATAATCTGCGAGTGTTTGTGTTTGAGTGTCTTCCTTTTATGAATCCGATTTGGTCTGGATGTATAATAACAGGAGTTATCTTCTCTAGTCTTTTAGATAAGACTTTACAAATTATTTTAACATCAACAATAATAAGAGAGATTTGACGATAACTGGTAGGTAATACTGGGTCTTTGCCTGGTTTTAATAGGAGACTAATTGTAAAAGATCAGCTGTCCATCTTTGACACAGCTATCTTTAATGTGCACGATTACCGACAGGATCGAAGGATGGTAGAAGATTCGGTCTGGTTCACTGCGAGCTTTTATTCAACATGTCCGCCATTCATCTGGTCAGTACAACAACAACCGTAACTCACGTAAAGTTGCGTCAACTACGTAACTACGTCATCACGTACATTCTAACGTAAGCACGTATATGTACGTGACAGGATATTACATCTCCCTTTTTTTGAAATAAAAATAAATGTCCTTCTATAACACATACTAATCAGAACCTATTATATCAAAATCTATAACCAATACAAAGTCTCTACACATGACATTTAACACAACACCTGCTGTAAATGCAAAATTTGAACATACATTTTACAAGCATTTTTTTTTTTCTTTTTTTTTTCACAATTCTTGAACATACATTTCACAAGCATTTTTTTTTTTTTTTTTTTACAAATCCAAAATGTTTCTGGGTCTCACCACTCGACCTGATCGAGTGTGTGTCAGAGGTGTGTACTCTGAACTTTCTTCACTGTCCATGCCTGTTTGTTGTGCAATGTTTGGTGGTTCTGGTTCTGGATAATCTGGTGTGGTGACATCGGGAGTTGGAATCAGATGCCGTCTGTTCCTTCTGATTTCAGAACCATCTTCCGTCTTGATGTGGTATGAGCGATTTGTCTTTGCTGGTCCGATGACAGTTGCTGGTTTCCAGGTAACATCTGGCAGTTGAAAACGAACAGCAGATCCCGGTGGCAGCGCTGGCAGTGGTTTGGCAGTTCTGTCATAGTACCGCTTTTGTCGCTTTTGACATTTCTGTCTTCTGCGGCGAATGTCGTTCTGGTGAGTCAGTTCAGGTTGTAGTTGCTCTTTCGTGGATGGAAGGATTGAGCGAAGCCTCCTGCTCATCAGCAGTTGTGCTGGTGATTTGAATCCATCAACCGGAGTGTTCCTGTATTCCAACAGGCTGAGGTAGGGGTCTGTTCTCTTCATGTGTGCTTTCTCCATGAGAGCCTTGACAGTTCTCACAGTTCTTTCTGCCAACCCGTTGCTCTGTGGGTACATGGGGCTGCTTGTTATGTGTTCAAAGTCCCATGCTTTGGCGAAGTTTCTGAATTCTTGTGAGCTGTAACAGGGTCCATTATCACTTACTACAGTCTGTGGAATTCCAAATCTGGCGAATGTGGCTTTTAGTTTTTGAATAACCACTGATGATGTGAGGTTGGGAATTTTTTCCACATCAAAGTACCTGCTGTAGTAGTCTACAGTGACGATGTAGTCGATGTTGTTCCATTTGAACAGGTCTGTCGCTACAGTTTGCCAAGGTTGGTCTGGTATTGGGTGAGAAACCATTGGTTCTTTTGGGAGTGAGCTTCTGTGCTCCAAACAGATGTCGCATGACCCAACTAGTGTCTCTATTTGTTTTCCCATACCTGGCCAAAACAATACATCTCTAGCTCTCTGTTTACATTTGTCCATTCCTAAATGCCCTGTATGTATACGTAACAACATTTCAGTTCTCAACACATTTGGAATAACAATTTTCTCACCTTTTAAAAGAATACCATTAGCTTCTGAGAGCTCATGTCTAATGTTCCAGTATTCTGAAACAGCTTGTGGGCATTTCTTGGCTGATTCTGGCCAACCCGACTGGATCATTCTCTTTAAGAGTATGAGTTGTTCATCTCTTGCTGTAGCGTCTCTGATTTCCATCATTTTGCGGTCGCTCACAGGTGCGTTGTCCATCACAGTGTGCACTTGGAAGTCCATACCTTCGCTTAATGAAGGATCGTGGCGTGCAGTGGGCTTTCTGGATAACGTGTCTGCGACGGGTATATGCTTGCCTGGTTTGTGTACGATGACGATGTCGTACCTCTGTAGCTGTATGATCATTCGTTGAAGTCTTGGAGGAGCAGCTGCGAGGGGTTTTCGCATAATTGACTCCAGTGGTTTGTGGTCTGACTCAACGATTACCTGGCGTCCGTACAGGTATTGGTGAAAACGTTTACAGCCAAAGAGTACTGCAAAGAGTTCTTTCTCGATCTGTGCATAGTTTACTTCAGTCTCGTTGAGGGTTTTAGATGCGTAGGCTACTGGTTTTTCATCTTGTAGCAATACGGCGCCTAAACCGTACTTTGAAGCATCTACTTGCAGCTTTACTTCCTTTTTGTGGTCGAAGTACTGGAGTACTGGACCTGGTTCTGTTGTGAGTAGATCTTTCACACACTTGAAAGCGGCTTCTTGGTTTGTGTCCCATACGAACTCGTTCTTTTCTTTCAGGAGTTCTCGGAGCGGCGCAGTCACTTCTGACAGTCGTGGTGCAAACTTTGCGAGGTAGGTGACCATGCCCAGTATGGTTTCTAGTTCAGACTTGTTTTGAGGCGGTGGCATGTCTCTGATGGCCTCAATCTTGTTGGGGTCTGGACGAATACCATCACGGGTCAACGTGTGTCCAAAATAGTTGACTTCGGGTACACAAATTACGCTTTTGTCTTTGTTCAGTTTTATACCCTTTTGGCGGGTCCTCTCCAAAACTGAGTGTAGGTTTGCGTCGTGCTCTTGTTTAGTGCTTCCGTACACTAAAATGTCGTCCACGATGGTAGCCACGCCTGGCAGTCCCTCGTAGGCTTCATCCACTCTTCTCTGGAACTCATCTTGAGCTGAGATGATCCCAAATGGCAGTCTTTTGAAGCGATACCTGCCATAAATTGTGTTGAAAGTGGTCAACATCGATGATTCTTCGTTGAGTTTAATTGTCCAGTATCCTGACCTGGCGTCCAACACGCTGAAATACTTTGCTCCAGCCAGTTTTGGTGTTACGTCGTCCAAGGTCGGTAGTGGGTAGTGTGGTCTCTGGATCGCTTTGTTCAGTGGACGTGGATCCAGACAGACTCTCAGCTTTTTAGTCTTAGGTTTTTCTACGACGACGAGAGCGTTCACCCATTCAGTTGGTTCTGTGACTCTCTGTATGATGTCGTTTTTCTCCATCTCGTCCAATTCAGCCTTCAGGCGGTCACGGAGGGCAAAAGGTATGCGTCGTGGAGGGCACACCACGGGCGATGCTGAGGGTTTTAGCTCGATCTGACATTCTCCTGGAAACAGACCAATCCCTTGAAACACATCAGCAAATTCCTCATAAATGTCTGTGTTTTCCTTGAGCTGCACACCAACAGTGTGTACTAGTTTGACTATATTTAAGTCCAAACATGCTCTCATGCCCAAAACAGGAGGTGCGTTGGCACAGACTATGTCGAATTCCAGCCAAACAGACGTGTTTTTGTAGCTGCACGACAATCTGCACGAACCCTCTGTTTTTAGTGTTTGACCTCCATATGCTGTGAGTTTACTAGTAGTGGGGTTTAATGGCATACTACCAAACATTTGATGAAATGTTCCTGCTGGTATTATGTTCGCTTGTGCCCCAGTGTCTACTTTGAAGCTGAGTTTTTGTCTTTTTTCTCCAACTTCCAACTCTGCATAAGCTTGTTCTTTGTTAGTATTTTCATACTTTGTCGTGATTGTGTCGATAAACAGCTCCTCTTGTGGCTGTTCGTGGCTGTCTGCGACGTGATGCACTCTTCTGGGTGCAAAGCTTTGTTTGCGCTGTGGTGCTTTCGTCCTGCACACGTTGGCGAAATGGTTAAATTTCTTGCAATTATTGCACTGGTTTTTTTTCCATTTTATAGATGGCCTCCCTTCACACCTTATAGCCATCCTCTCACTCCAATATGTATTTTTTTTATTTTTATTAGAGAGAAAGAAAGAAAAGAGAAAGTGAGACAACAAAACAACAATTATCCACAAAAAGAGCACAAGGCAAACACACCAAACCTCCGTCCACAATCCTGCAAAGCACATGACAGAACACAGCAACGAAACATACAAGCATAAAGACTGATAATATTCATGACCTTGCATTAGATTTCTATATATAAACATACCCATACCTACAAATATATATACAGTATACATACATATATATTTATATTCATTTATATACCCATCTACATATATCTACATATACATCCCTGCATCCATTTGTGTGTGGTTGTGAGCATGCATAAGTGAATAAGGTTCCTCCAATAGAACATTTAGTAGCGATTGTGAAGCATCAGAGATCTGTCCCCCCAAAGCCCGAGACAGACGAAAGGGCGATC
>JBBPBX010069367.1:0-18882 GCA_038048925.1 Garcialebias charrua
CCCACCAGGACGGCTGCATCAGAGAAGCCACCAGCTAAATGATTCAGCGAGCTGTGTGTCTGGGAAAGAGTCAAAAATCCCAGACCTGATGCAGTAAATCCAGAGAAACACAGTTTGCCCATGATGACACACAAAGTACTCCGGTTGGTTTCGCCTCATAAAGGCTTGGACATATGGTTTCCATGTCCACGTGCACAAAGTCATTGGGTCTTTACTCACACATCTTTTTTAATTAAGTCGGCTGCACCGCAGTGTGTGGCCGAGGGTTCCACCGTTTTCCACTCCAACCCAATAGGTGGCGATGTGTCCTGTACTTAATGTACCCGTGCTGGTTTTTCACAAAGAATTTGTTGACATTTTTTGCATCTCATAGTGATAAATTGTGCAAATATGGATAACAGCACATCTCCTCACACAATATCAAAAACAAGCGTTTTTGCAGTTCACGTTTTTCTGTTTATTTTCAACCATTGTGGCCAGGTTGTCCTCAGGCTGGTTCGATTAGTAAGTGGTCATTTTGCCTACAACATTTGATTGTTATGCACTGATGATCAATTGTTTTAGTCTTTTCTTTTCTTTATACAAATGCCACTTGATTAATTTTTTGTAAGCATGGCATACCATTTCATTTCTACGCCGATGACTGTCAGATCTACTTCCCTCTGAAGCACATCATTGCACAATCTATTCAACCTCTGCTCGACTGCCTGGCCGACTTTAGGGACTGGATGACTTTAAATTTCTTAATGAGATGAAGTCTGAAGTCATGTTGTTTCCTCCTAATGGCACAATCAAGAAATCGACCTGTCCTCTCTAGCCCCATTAGAGAAACAAAGAGTCACAAATTTGGGAATGACAATGGACGACGCTTCCATGAAAGTTAACAGTCATGTAAACATGATTGAGGCAACTTGTCTAAGCTGAAGCCCATATTGTCCAAGAATAACCTTGAGACTACTGTATAATACAGGGGCTCATAACATCCTGGCTCAATTACTGCAATGTGCTTCTGTTTGGAATCAGTCAGACCTCCATCGCACAATTACAATTGGTTCAAAAATGCTGCAGCCTGATTTTTAACCAATACAGGCAAAAGAGAGCACATTACACCAGTCTTGGCCTCCCTGCACTGGCTCCCGGTTTACCCTCGAATTCAGTTTAAAATACAAAATCTCTGAACAGTTCTGCCCCCTCCTATCTCATTGATTTGCTGCAGCCATATGTCCCACAGCGCCCTCTGAGGTCAGCAGATCAGGTGCTTCTATTGGGTCCAGGAACCCGTTTTAAGCTCAGAGGTGACAGGGCCTTCTCTGTTGCAGGTCCAAGACTGTGAAATGACTTACCACTGCATGTCAGGCAGGCCCCCCTCCCTCATGGTCTGTATTCTACAGTGTTAGCCATTTGTTATAATCATTTTCCATTTGGATCTATGTATATTTTGCTTTACTTGTTTGTTTCTGCTGTACAGCACTTTGGTTGGCCTTGTTGCTGTTTTAAGTGCTCTATAAATAAAATGGTATGGTATGTTTTAGACTGATGGTCGTCCATTTTGCATGTGTAAAGCCATGCTGGGAACTCCACAGCAGACTGGTTTGAAACATGTCAATAAGATGCTACTCAATACGACAGATCCTGCTGGCAGGCCTCAAACTGATGAAGTCTTTTAGATAAAAGACAAAACATTTTTTTTCGAAATATAATCTGTCCATATGACATGATTTAACTATTTTGTGATACACTAGGCACTTTTTAAAAATTATTATTGTTTCCTTAACAGTCCCCTGTGAGGCTCTGCTTTCAAACCAAAGTTAATAAGGGGTTAAGGATGCCATTGCATGAGCATTGAAGCAAAGATTTAATGCTGTTGCTCGTCACGCAGATTTGAAACAAAACACACAAATTATACAACAAAATGTGCATCCCAGTCAGGAATAGTGTATTTTTGGTAGTGATATGTTACACAGTGCAAAAACCTAGGAAAAAAAACAAAAAACAAAAAAGAACAATGGAGATCAAGTCCTCCTTGTAGCTCTGACATCCTTCATAGAAACTTTGTCCCAAGTTTAAATGGGGCACAGAAAGTTGGACTTTACATGACTGATCTGGGGTTTTTCACAATTACACTTTGTTTTATAACGAGAATCAGTTTAAAGTTTACAGTTTTTGATGATGTCACAAACTAATTATTGAATTTTCTAAAAGTTTTTTTGCAAACTCTTCTAACAAACAAACCCAGAAGTCTTGTCTGTTACATTATACACATTATACATATTATAATGTGGGGATCTTTCATCCAATGTGTGTCTAATTGCTGTAGGACGTACAGTTTTGTCATCCCTTCGTAATACACACTCCAACAGACCATTTATGTTTTAGGTCAAAACATTTTCTCCAAAACTAGAAATGAAGAATCTTTTTAAATTGGCATACTTTTTACATAAAACACTGTAGAAACATAAAAACTCACACTTGAGCTGCTGTTTAAGAAATATTAAGATCAGAATTTAAGTTTTTGCACAGCAACTACTCGTTTGAGGCTTACTTTCTAGTCCGTTTTTTTGTCTGCCTCTCACATTTGGAAGTCGGGAAGTGAGAGACAGCTGTGTGGTTGCCATGGTGACCGTAATGAACCATAGGCAGCAGCTTTAACATTTCTGTAGACATTTTACATCTTTAATACAACATACATACACCAGATTTTCACAGAGTTGCAGATATTTTGTCCAGGAGCTCCTTCAAATTTTTTACACAACTGTTTTTTATTATTGATTTATTTTATGTTGTGTTTATGTTTTTTGCTCTGTGTCACTTTTTGGTTTAGAGTCCATCATCAAGATTGCATTTTTGACGCAAATCCTCTAAAATCCTGCAGCAGAGATGCACTCTTGAGCTGGTCGGCTACAGAAAACAAGTTTCACATCTTTAAGAAGCGCACGAGACTCGTCACTTTCTCAGCTCAGAACAAACATGGAGCGATTAAAAATCTTGGCTCACTTCTTGTATACATGTCTGCATGTTGCTGACAACTAAATCAAAGTTAGACCAGGAGCTCGTGGTTGTAATTTAAACGAACGTTGCTGTGCAGCTTTAAATTATGCGTTTTGTTCTATAGTTTGTTTGTGGTTTTGGTTATTTTCTCCGCACTTGTTTGAACTTTTACATTTTGGTTGTACAGTTTTGGTGCTCTCTCTTTTTCTGTTGGCTTTCTTTCCGCTTTTGTTCAGACGCCAGTGACGCTTGGTGCGAGTGAAGCTCAGAGTTTATATGGAGGCAGAATCTGTGAGTTTCAATACTTACTGTTCTTTCACAGTTTAAAACAACCAAAGCTAATGTTCTATATTTTCTCATTAACAGGACAAACTTGTATCAAAGAGCCACTTAACCCACATAAGGCAGGGCTAGTCAACTGGTGGCCCAGGGGCCAAATCAGGCCCACGGTTGAACTCAGTTTGGCCCACCAATGGGTTCATTTGAAACAAAACTACATTTTAAACCATAAAACAACCTTACTTAACGACAATACAGGTGGTCCCCGACTTACGAACGAGTTCCGTTCCTACGCACCGTTTGTAACACGAAAATTCGTAAGTCGAAACGCATAACAGGTGGCGTTCGTAAGTCCGAATTTTTGGTCGTAAGTTGGAAAATGTATGCTAACGCTGCGCCGCACACCCGTTTTTCAACATGAGACTGAAGAAGTGTACTGGTTCATAAACATGCACAGAACTTTGTTTGCAAACGGTTAGCTAACACACTTTCATCTAAAAACACATACCAGTGCTGTATTTACTGTACAACAGTACTGTTCATAAGTCCGTTCGTAAGTCCGGAACGTCGTAAGTCGAGGCCATCATAAGTCGAGGACTCCCTGTAACTGCTGGATAACCCTGTAACTGTGGCCCCCTGAGCAATTTAGTTGAATAACCAAGATATGAGGAAAGGGGATGACCTTAATTTACCGTCTCCCTGAGGTGGACCTCAGAATGTCACAGAAAACACTCATAATTTAAAGCAGCTCCTTTGGTCTTAAAAAATAAAAATAAATAAATAAATAAAAAGTATTAAATAAATAAATAAATAAGCAGTGCACACCATAAAGAAAGAAAAAAAACATAAGCATAATAGAAATTTTGCAGTTTTAACTATAAAAATGAATGAAAACTGAATGCTTTAGCTCTTACACTGAGGAGACAATTATTTTAAGGTGTCATAAATTACAAAAACAGACATTTTATAAAAATAAAAAAAATTCAGAACAACTTTCCAAAGGTCAAAAGCTGCACGTTATCAACACATAAGAAGCCTACCTGGTTCTTCTCAGCAGCATGTCAGCTGGAGCAGGATGACGTCACTTCTTGTCTTGTTTTACTGAAGTGTGTTTCTCCTGCCAGCTCCTGTGTGCTGCAGTGCGACTGTCCTGTCAGGAGAAACGCTGCTCTGGATGCTCTGCAGGTAGATGAAGGCAGGAGCTGCCACTGCCTCGCAGGCTCAAGGAGGAAAGGAGGGAGCTGGGAGAGAGTCAGGCTTCAAATGAAAGCATGAACTGCCCACTTCTTCTTTTTTTTTTCCATCCAACATTCGGGATGGAAGTGACGCACCAAGAGGGACAGAGAGGATGGTATTCCAGTGGAAGAAATGTGGAACATGTGGACGAAACGGGATCCGTTGAGTCAGCGGACTGCACAGGAGGAAGATGAGGAAGCTTATTTAAGGCCCAGCATTCCTAAAAAAGAATGCATATTGCTCACCGCTTTTTATGTCAGAGTTTATTTTTTATGCTGTAAATGACTCTCAGCTACTACCACATCCATTTTTAGCTCAGTGCTTTTAAATTTGACAGGGTTATAGCCATTTTTGTGTCTTTCATATTTGATTAGCTGTGACAGCCATCATGAACTGGGGTGACTCCAGCAGTTAATCAGTTGTTGATGTTAATTCAGTAATTATTTTCCTGAAGGTTTTAGTAAAACTAAGCCAGTGGTTTATGAGAATTTTTTGCTAACAGACGAACTGGGAAGACTCCAGCAATTTTTGTTAGTTTCATGTAAATACAGTAATTCACATAATGAGTTGTAATTGGATTATGTGTTTTGAAACAACCACATCAATTTAGATCAGCATCTGTAAACATTGACTGAATTATTACTTTTTTGGTTTTCTAACAAGTGGCCATTTTAAACTTCAAGAAGTTAAACATTTATAGAAGAAGATTTAATTACTATTTTCTAAAAGCTTCATTAAAATCCGTTCAGCGGTTCATATTTTGCAAACAGATGTTGGGTCCAAACCGTTAGCGGGGGAAATAAATAAAAGTTCTTGAGCTATCTATTAGTGCTCAAATTATGTGCAGTCTCAGCTACTATCACACAAAACATTATATCAATATCTGTAACATTAACTGAGTTGTAGTCATTTTGTGTTCTTTTGTGTGTGTGGGGGCAGGGGGGGGGGGGATCAATGGTGGACATCCTGAAACGGTTCATCTATTGATTCATGAGAAAGTTTTCTAACACAACAGATAAATCAACATAAAAAAACAACAACTATGTTAGCTGCCTTTTGGCACAGTAACATTTACTGTACAACTTTCTACTTTGGCAGACTTACTGCCTTTGGAATAAAAAAAAACTGCTGCANTTCATTCATTCATTCATTCAACCTTTATTTATACAGGCTAGCCTCGTTGAGTCACGGGGACTCATTTACAAGAGGGACCTGTCTCACTCACACCAAACAACCATCCACTCTCACACTCACACCTAGGGTCAATTTAGAGTCACCAATCAGCCTAACAAGCATGTTTTTTGGTCTGTGGGAGGAAACCGGAGTACCCGGAGGAAACCCACGCATGCACGGGGAGAACATGCAAACTCCACCCAGAAAGGCCCCGGACCGGGATTTGAACCGGCAACCTTCTCGCTGAGAGGCAGCAGCTCTACCAGTTGTGCCACCGTGCTGCCCAAATTGGTTCTCAAACTGGGGTCCCCGGACCCCTGGGGGTCCGTTAGCCAGTGCTTGGGGGTCCACAAAAAATAAAAATAAAATAAGTGAAATATAATATACAGTATATAAATATATATATATATATATAATTATTATATTATTATATATATTTGTTCTAGAATTGCGCCGCTCAGGATGGCTGCATGTTTGAGTAGCTCTGTTACATTCATTTGGATTTATTGCTTTTGACAACTTTATTTCCTCTGTTTTCTGGATGTAAATCGCATTTTTCGGATGATTACTTTTGACTGTAGATTACAGTACAGTAATTGTACGAGTCAAATGCCTTCTTTTGAAACTACGGTAGCTACAAAAGAGGCTCTTTTAAGTGTGTTCACTCAGCAGAGGACCAGGAGCACACAGTTAAATTCAGAACCACCAGCAGACAAAAAGACTTTTGTTCATCTCAGCTTTGGAACAAATGATCCAGAAATAAACGAAGGACAATAAAATCTGAGCGGAGGCAAGAATTTCTATTTTTTAGGCTGGTTGGAGCTGCAAATCCTGATGATAATCAGATTATTTGTCCTGACTTGGAGCAGAGATAATTGACTCCAGTCATCCCTTTAAATTGATTTAATTTACACTTCTCAGTGGACATTTCCTAATTTCTCGTTCTATGTTTTCTTTAAATCTTTATGATCAAAGCCAGCAAATACACGTTTGTTAATTATTCAAATTTTAGTGCTGCTTTTGGTGAAATCAAGGCTCGTTCAAGTCAGTTTATCCTTCAGGCTGAAGTTGTAGCTACAGTGAGTTTATTTTTCAATATTTTGATGTCTGCTGTGTCGCTCGTGAAACACGCACGAACTCAAACGACGACTAATCTGAGATGTGCTTTGAACGCAGTGAATGATGCCTTGTGCACGTCCTGTGACTCAGCAGCAGCTGCACACCTGAGGAATCTTGCACCCAGGTAACAGCAGGACAGTCTGGGAAGGAAATGTCAAAACTCAAAGAGCAGACAGAGATCGCAGGTTTGATTCCGACTGTCCCAGTGACCCAGAATGACTCAGAAAACAGAACTGTAACCTCACTGAAGAGTAACAGAAAAACCACTGAAGACTTTTTGTACACTGGTGATGCTAAAGGAGAAAACACCAAATTAATTTCACCATCATCTGCTGATTTTCACCAACGCAAGACTTTAATCCACCCCTTTGATATAAAAAATCATGTTCAATGCCACAAGATTTATGAATTGGTCCTGCACTGTTTGTAGTTGTTATCTTGTCAGTCCAGTCAGAATAAAACTTTCCAAACTGAGATGTGCTATCTACAGCAGACAAGATATTTACTATTCACAACCTTTCTACAGAAAATCGTTTCAAAGGATCTGAATTGTTGTTTCAGTCTATAAAGACCCAATCAGCAGAATATCGACAAGTGTTTTCTCAAAAGCTGCGACACAAATCAACAGTGACGGTCACTCAACACCAATAATGAACGTTGCTTCTGTAAATAAACAAGTACCTGTACAATAATATGGTACCGTTTTAAAATTGTTGTGTTTTTGCAAGAGCACATGCTCAGTTACAGGTAGTCCCCGATTTACGAGCGTCTGGACTTATGAGGATCCGACTTTACGAGGTCATCATATTTAACAAAAATATGAAATAATTGGGGGCTGCCATTGCATGTAAATGCATGGAAGCCACCTATTGTTATTGTGCTCGAACGTGTGTCTACATTGTCGTTCACCGTTAATGCGGCCCGAACCACAATGTCTACCCCCACAAAAGTTATATCAAAACGACGGGCTCGGCCCCCTGATGTGTGCTATTACTTTTATTGGCATTTCGACTTACCGTGGCAACGTAATTTGCGAACAAAGACGTAATGAATCTCCAAATCCAGGAACTAGTTGGTTACTGCCCACTTATTATTCTACACCAGAAAAAGTTATCTTTTTCAACTTTAATACGGACCGAACCACAAAGTGAACCCCCACAAAAGTTATATCAAAACGACCGGCCCGACTCAGAGATGTGTGCTATTACTTTGCTAACAAAGTTGCCATATTTCCCCATTGAAAATGAATGGGAGAACACTCCTCACACAAACTGCTGCTGTCAAGTCACATGATTTAGAATCTGATGAAAACATACTCACTGTTGGTACTGTTTGAAACTCATAGAAAGTATTTATCAAATGTATCTCTAGAACTGATTAACATTTGGAGCCATTTTGATTCAAGATGTCTGGCAACAGCCTGGCAGCCCCCGTCAAAGTTTCTCCGGAACTTTCTAGTTTTTTGTTGTTGTTGTTTTTTGTTTTGTTTAAATGTTCTTAATTTCATGTGTACAGCACTTTGTTGCAGCTGTGGTTGTTTTAAATGGCTTTATAAATAAAGTACAATTGTTATTTTTATGTTTTATTTCAATTTTTAGCGTATTAGCGATCGCTCCCAACGCATATCCGGCAGACATAAAACGAGCGGATCACGGCCGCCTGACCATGCAACGAGCGGAGCCAAGGGGGCGGGGATTAGACATGCTGGCAAAGAGACCTTCTGCCACCGGGAGCTGCTGGCTTTTGAGGACCGTGTGTCCGATCAGAGGTTGCCTCATATGGATAAATTAGCTGGAAACACTCGGTGAACTTTGTGTATGTGTCTGGACTGGAGCAGCAGCAGAAGATCGCTCAGCAATCGCTCCCAAAGCTCCGCGCGACAACATTAGCTCATGGGCTAAGCTAAGGCTAGGCTAAATGCTAAGCGGATCAGAACCGAACCGACGGCTGGCGGCCGGGAGCTCGCCTCAATGTCCAGGAGCTCGCCTAAGATGTCGGATGGACACCCAGCTAACGTGGAGAAGCAGCTCCGACAGCCTTTTTTGGATGTGCTACACGCTAACGAGCGCTAACAAGAGCAGGCCTAATCTGGTGGGGGCTAACAACAGCTAACGTGGGCAGCTTGTTTGGATGAATGAACACCGCGGAGAAACGGCTTTCGGTAAGTTTATTAAATATTTTTCTGGCTCCAAATGTATGAAGTTAGCGTACTAACAGTCCTTCCTTTAAACAGTTTGGACTGCGTGATGCTGCAGAAAGCTGGGGACCTCGGACGTAACGCGGCGGAGGTAAGAGATGAGAGAAGCTGCGCTCAAAGTAAGAAATAAATTTTTTATACATGTACGGACTTACGAGATTTTCATCTTACGAGAACCTCCTAGTAACGGAACTCGCTCGTAAGCCGGGGACCACCTGTATAAGAATTTGTCAATAACTTTTAATCAGCACTTGCTCATGGAGCACTCCAAGACAAACTCCTTGAATGTAACAAACGTGTTGGAATGAAATGGTTATACGTAATTATCAGGACTCTCCAGCATGTAAAGATTTTTTATATTAATGATATCCTCAGTTTTCTAATTGTAAAAAGGCTCATTCTACTATTATTATTTTCCAGTTTAAAGTATTTTCCTGCATTTTTCATCATCTATGTCAGCAAACTCTCAGCAGTTTCAACCACTCAGTGATCAAAACTTTCAGCTCATTTAGCAGATAGGTGCTGAAACTTTTGGCATTTGTATCTTTTATGCTACTTTAAAATATTGACTGACTTTTATTCTGGTTTTGTTAATATGTATGTGGAATTTTAATATTAGTCATTTGACATTTCAATTTTTTTTGTTTTGAATTTTTTTTTGTTTAGCTATAATTTTAGCTTTCAGCAATTTTTTTTCTAGCTTGAGCCTTTAGCTTCTGTTTTGTTAATTTGAGCTTTTAGCTAGTTTTGCCCATTTAAACCTTTAGTTATCGTTTTGTCAATTTTGGCTTTTAGCCTCAGTTGACTAATTTTAGCTTTTAACTGTAGTTCCGCAAATTAAAACTTTTAGCTATTGCTTGCTGGCTTTAACTTTTAGCTTCAGTCAAGCTAATTTTAGCTTTTAGCCATAGTTTTGCTAATTTACATTTTTAGCTATTTTTCCAACTTTACCTTTTAGCCTCAAATGAGCCAATTTAAGCTTTCATCTGTAATTTTTCTAATTTATGCTTTTAGCTATTGCCCATTTAAACGCTATTGTTTTTCCGACTTGAGCTTTTAGCTTCAATTGAGCTAATTTAAGCCTTTATCTGTATTTTTTGCTAATTTTTGCTTTTGTTTTTCTGACTATCTTTTATCTTCAATTGAGCTATTTTTAGCTTTTAGCTATAGTTTTGCCCATTTAAACCTTTAGTTATTGTTTTGTCAATTTTGGCTTTCAGCCTCAATTGAACTAATTTTAGCTTTTAACTATAGTTCCGCAAATTAAAACTTTTAGCTATTGCTTGCTGGCTTTAACTTTTAGCTTCAGTCAAGCTAATTTTAGCTTTTAGCTATAGTTTTGCTAATTTATTAAAATTTTAGCTTTTGTTTTTTTGACTTTAGCTTTTATCTTCAACTGAGATAACTTTAGCTTTAGCTATACAGTTTTGCCCATTTACCGGTAAACCTTTAGCTATTGTTTTTCCGACTTTAGCTTTTAGCCTCTATTGAGCTCATTTAAGCTTTTAGCTGTATTATTTGCTAATTTTTGCTTTTAGCTTTTGTTTTTCTGACTATCTTTTATCTTCAATTGAGCTAATTTTAGCTTTTAGCTATAGCTTTGCCCATTTAAACCTTTAGTTATTGTTTTGTCAATTTTGGCTTTTAGCCTCAATTGAACTAATTTTAGCTTTTCACTATAGTTCCGCAAATTAAAACTTTTAGCTATTGTTTGCTGGCTTTAACTTTTTGCTTCAGTCAAGCTAATTTTAGCCTTTAGCTATAGTTTTGCTAATTTACATTTAGCTATTGTTATTTTACTTTAGCTTTTATCGTCAATTGAGATAATTTTAGCTTTAGCTATAGTTTGGCCATTTAAACTTTTTGCTGACTTTAGCTTTTAGCCTCAATTGAACTAATTTTAGCTTTTAACTATAGTTCCGCAAATAGTTTAGCTAATTTACATTTTTAGCTATTGTTTTTCTGACTTTAGCTTTTAGCTTCAATTGAGATAATTTTAGCTTTAGCTATAGTTTTGCTCATTTAAACATTTAGCTAGTTTTTCCGACTTTAGCTTTTAGCCTCAATTGAGCTAAATTCAGCTTTCAGCTATAATTTTGCTAATTTAATTTGTTAATTTTTTGCTTTTAGCTGTTGTTTTTCTGACTAGCTCTTATCTTCAATTGAGATAATTTTAGCTTTTAGCTATAGCTTTGCCCATTTAAACCTTTAGCTATCGTTTTGCTGACTTTAGCGTTAGTTTTGCTAATTTATGCTATAGTTCTGCAAATTAAAACTTTTAGCTATTGTTTGCTAGCATTAACTTTTAGCTTTAGTCAATCTAATTTTAGCTTTTAGCTATGGTGTTGCCAATTTAAACGTTTAGCAATTGTTTTATAGGTTTTAATTTTTAGCTTAATTTGAACTAATTTCAGCCACTTATTTTGCTTTGATAATTCAGTTCCAGTTTCTTCAGCAAACTTCAGCAGTCATTCAGCATTCATATTGTATTAGAGGGGGTTTTCTTCTACCATATTTTTCAGACTATAAGGCGCACTTAAAATCCTTTAATTTTCTCAAAAATCGACAGTGAGCCTTATAGTCTGAAAAATATGGTATTTCTGTTGAAAAAGAAACTATAAATCAAACCCTAGTCATGTTCATCATTAATGTCTAGTTTTGGGCATCTTCTACTTTTGAACAAGAGTTTTAATTTAAACACCAATTCGACTGTAAAATCAATTAATTAAAGTTTGGATCAGGAATCTAAGGAAGTTAGTTTAATATACAAACACTGCAATGCATTAAAGCCATGTACAAATATCTACTTGGAGCTGCCTAAATTTGACTAAACACATTGAAACATGGATCCAGGTTGCGCCTCAGACATGCAAACAAGCTGAAGTTACATTTTCCAGTAGCACCCTATAATCAGACGCCACCATTACGCTGTAGCTGAGCTCAGATCATCGAGTGAGTCAAGAGCAGCAAATAAGTTTTCTTTTAAACTGTTCAGATGTTGAGATGTAACAAATCCTCATGTTTCTAAAACAATGCTTTGAGTAAAGCTACTTTAGCTTATATCATAAATAACTTTGTGACGTGCAGCCTGCACCATCAGGTGGGAATCGCTATCGGACGTTACTTAATGAAAAAGGTGGACATTAATGTTTTTTGGCTGTCTGTTACCAAAATATCTCATGAGCCTTTGGAGACATTTTAATTAAACTTTTAGAAATTACGGTAATCACCGAATTACAACTGATTTTCTTTTGGAGTCAATATAGTTTAGTATAGCTGCCACAGCTAATCAACAGTAGTTAACACTAAAATGATTATAACTCAATCAGTTTTACTAATATTGAGCTATAAGTGGGTGTGGTAGTAGCTGAGAGTCACTCACAACATATGTTATTGAGTGTGACATCATATAAAACGTTATTTTTGCAGTTTGACCAAAACAGCAGGTTTTAGTTTAAAACTAAAAATGGATGGGCGATATGCATTCCTTTAATGATTACTAGGTCTTTAATCAACGCATGCGGTTGAGGAGCGAATATGACTCGGCTAAAATGCAGCTACGCCTTTAAGTATTCTTAATTCTGCTGATTCATGTTTGTGGTTTTTGTTCAACTGGGTTACCAGAATTGCTGTAAACTCTCCACAGGGTATAAATTAGGAGATGGACGTTCAAACTTAAATCTGCGTGTACTGCGCCAGTAAATGGAAAAAGCAGCCGAGACAAATGGATCCTGAGGTTCCACTTCACCTACGTTACTTTCACCTCGCTGCAGACTCAAAGCAATGACAGCAGAGATGACCAACCTTGGATTTATTTTTTTTCCATAAAATGGAAAAACCTCAAAAGCCAGTTTCCGCTGACTAGCTGCTTTTTATTCCCCACTGGATGCAGAGGGGAAACTGGCTCAGGAGGGATGAGTCTGGGAAAACTGCAGCAGCCAAACCAACAAGTCGCCATGCTTTCTGCAGGAATACGGGTCCAGAGACCCACAGTGAAAATTGGATGCAACTGATCTGTGACACAGAGGTTGGAGAACATTTGGGTCTTTTGGTAACTTAATCCCTGCGTTTGTGGCTGCCTGCTTCATGTATCACACGAACGTCGAGCCGATGATTGGTTTTAATAAGACTGGGTAGTTTTGATATAAAGATGGATGTTTTTGACAATAAAATTGGGGAACATCTTTTTAATTTTTATTCCATTGTCAAAATGTGACAAATAAAGACGTCTGGATGAATGATTTGAAACAAAGCTATCCAAGCCAACAAGCCACTGCAGGAAGCTACAACGCCAGGCTGTTATAATGGAGGCACTATTTTTAGATGGTTTATTTAGACAGGTGAACCTCTGCCCATCTTCACTTCTGAATTTCAGCCTCTTTAAAATGTTTGTTGAACCCAGTCCTACATGCTACTCTGGCTGTTTCTTATTCAAACCACTGACTTTTACAGCCTTTTGTTGCCCCTGACCCAACTTTAATTAAGCAAATAGGTATGAGCCTCCTATTGGATAATTACTGCATGGACAATTATCATTCAGCTGGCAAGTTATTTAACCCCAAGAGTTGCTTCTCATTTCTCAAACAACCATGTTGAATGACACATTGCGTGGTCGTGGAAAAGATGTCATGAGTCTGTTTGAGAAGGGTCAAATCATTGGCATCAAGCAGAGAAAACATCTAAGGAGATTGCAGAAACTACTAAAATTGGGTTAAGAACTGACCAACGCATTATTAAAAACTGGCAGGATAGTCGGGACCCATCGTCTTCCGAGAAGAAATGTGGCCAGAAAAAAATCCTGAATGATCGTAACCGGCGATCACTTAAACGTTTGGTGAAATCAAATACAGTAGAAGAAAAACAACAGTAGCACTCAGGGCTATGCTTAATAGTGAAAGAGCATTTCCACATGCCCAATGTGAAAGGAACTCAAGGAATTGGGACTGAACAGATGTGTAGCCTTAAGAAAACCACTAATCAGCGAAGCTAACTGGAAGAAAAAAAAAGGCTTCAATTTGCTAGGGAGCATAAAGATTGGACTCTGGAGCAATGGAAGAAGGTCATGTGGTCTGATGAGTCCAGATTTACCCTGTTCCAGAATATTCTAAACAACGTTTCTAAACCCTAAACGCTCTAAAAGAGCACAGAATGTCATGATTTCAGCTCTGCCTGTGGTTGCACTCAGCCACCTGCAAGCATTCTCGGCCATGCTCACCTCTCCACGGAGAACAGCTGATCAGCTGCAGCAGGAAGCTTATCCTGCAGTAAGGGCTGCACAGAGGTGCTAAATAATAATAATTTTTAAAAAATTCCATGCCGATCGCATGGCTCATCCATCAATCAGCCAATAGTGTGTCATGTCCAATCTTATTTTGAAAAACCGAGATAGAGTCCGTGATAAACGAACCGTGAAGTGATAAACGAACCGTGAAGTAGCGAGGGACATACTGTGTGTGTACAGGTTGTCCCCGACTTACGGCGGTCTCGACTTACGGCGATTCGACTTTACGAACGCGTCCCATTGAAAAGCATTGCCTCTAGTTACGCCGTTTATGCGCGTATGCACCTTTAAATTTACAGGAGGGGAGGGGGAGAGCACTCGGTAGAGGGAGTGGAAATTTACTACAGACCGCATGGTTTGGGCAGACTGGAGCAGACAGAGCAGAGGTTAGGAGCTAACATGCCAACAGACGGAGACCAGCATACCAGTAGGTAATTAACTCCTTTTTCCTTCATTATGGCTCCTAAATGTATGTGGTTTTTGATAATTATGTAGGGTAATGTGTTAGGATAGGCTAAGTGCTTGGTAAAATAAAGTACTGTACGTCTGAGGTGCCGTTTGGACGTATTTTCCGACTTACGGCGATTTCCGACATGCGAACGGCCGTAGGAACGGAACTCGTTCGTAAGTCGGGGACCACCTGTACATTTAACAAGAAGTTGATGTTTTTTATTGCAGCTAAACGCAGAGAATCCTTCTTACAGCGTAGGTCTGCATGCAGCTCTCCATCTCAGCCTGAGTGAGCGTGGTGCTCTCCGTCTCCTCAGGAGGCTCCATCCACGAGTCCCTCTTTGTTTTGGCCTCGGTCCTCTCCGCGCTCTGGCCTCTTCTTCTGTGTCGCAGTGACGTGCCGCTCTCAGAGCCAGGGGGCAGAGGGGCAGCGCCGCCAGCAGCTGCAGCGTTAATTCCCTCAGACCCACCTCCTCCTGACTCCTTCACGTCATGGATCCCGTTGTCGTCTTCGTCATCGCACATTTCAAACACAGAGGCAGGGTCCATTCCTTTCTCCACCATGGTGGGGCTCCCTTCTTCCAGGAAACTGTTTTCTAGGGAGGCTGCGCCACAGACTGGCCTTCTGTCCACCTTGACAACAACACAGACAATCCCCAACAGCTGCTGTTACTATTCTTACTCCCACAACACGTTCAGAGAGTTCACCGGCGCTTGGCGCTGCACCTTCTCTATGAAGCTGACTTTCCTCAGCTTCAAACCGCAGTCGATCCCGTTCTCCTCGTCCGTTTCTCCTTCACTGAACCTCCCGCTGTCGGCCTCGTCCCTCTCGCCTCTCTCCTCCTCGTCGGGCACTCCACAGCCTCCGTTCAAACACTTCTTTTCTCTGCGAGGAGCGACAGAGAGGGCTAGACGTCAGACGAATTGTTTTACGAATTGAAGTTGTTGAAGTTTTATGATTTGGTTGACTATAATATTCTTTTAGTATTGTACAAAGCTCAGAATTTCAATTTACCCTTAAATATCCAAATGCTTTTTGTAAAAAGGACTAGTACTTATAATCTCAAGGGAACAGATCTTTTTGTTATGCCACAACACAGAACCAGTTTAAAGAGTAGGTCTACTTTAGTACAAGGAATAAGACTGTGGAATGGTTTGGAACCTGATAGTAAAATTGCAAAATCAATATCTATATTTAAGAAAATGATTAAAACAAAATTTTTGAACAAATATTCATAAATTAGATCATATGCAAATTACTATACTGTATATGGTATTGTGTGAGAAATCATTTAAAATCTTATTTTTTGCGATTGCTGTTTGAATTGATTGTATGAATTAATTTTGTTGAAAAAGGGGCAGATATAACAAGATTTTTTTCTTCTTCTGCCTCCTTTCATTTCATGTATTTTTGATTTTATATTGTGTTTTTTTTTTGTAAACAGTATTCTTGTGTTTTTAAAATTTGAAATGAATAAATTGATTGATTGATTGATTGACAAAGTGAGCGTGTGAACTGTCTGACGGGCGTGAATCATAACGGCGTGCACACGACAAGTGACGAAGCTAAAGTGGCAGGCGGTTGTGTTTGTTGTGACTAACACTGCGCGTGCAAACGATCTGTGTCGGCTGCGCTCCGTGCAGCGTTCCACCCTCTCTGCAGCAACAAGCAGATTTAGACTTTAAATGCTGTGACCTTAGAAGTGTTGGCCCCGCTCCGAGCCTGGAGCCCCTCAGTCCAGGTCCTGGCGTGGTCTGGTCCGTGGGAGAGGCCTGGGCCTTTCCGGCTGCCAGCCGGGCGTACTTGAGCAGCACCGACAGCAGCAGATCCCACACGGCTCTCACGGTGAGCTCGCCCAGCTTGTGGCGCTCGTACAGGTAAGGCTGCAGCACCTCCTTCACGTTCTGAAGGAACTGACGGATGATGAGAAGAGTGGCCAGCATCTGACAGAGACAAGACACCGAATGAGCAAAACACATTGACAAGAGCATAGACACTAGGGGTGAAGGGGGAAAAAAAAAAGATTTTTATTAAGAATCTAGATTCTTAGTCCTGGCGATTCAGAATCGATTCTAAAAGCCCCAAAATCGATTGTTTTTTTGTTGTTGTTTTCTTTTACATTAAAACCCAGATAAAGAAAATAAAACCATATCTCATAGTATATGAAAGAATACATCAAATGAAAGGTGGCCGAAAGAAGAAGAAATCTGACCCGAACCAGTGACCTCCAGGACCCGATAAGGATAAAGCGGGTAAAGATGATGGATAGATGGCTGTTGTTGAAAAGATTTACCAAACAAATCTTTTAAACAAAATCCATCCATACACATTTGAAACATGGATGAATGCAATATGATTTTGAAGTCTATTTTATTTTGAGTTAAATGTTTATGCAATACAGTAGGCTGAAATCTTTGTTTACGTTTGTATTTTGAATTATTTGTGATGGACTGGAGACATGTCCAGGGTGTCCCCTGCCTCTCGCACAGTGACTGCTGGATATAGGCACCAGTGACCTCCGGGACCCGATTAAAGCTGCTGCATTCTATTCATATACCCATCTGCTCACAATTCAGGCTGCTGTATTTATACTGTATTATTTGACATTATTAATGTTTGCTACAAGCATACATTATTGTTTTAAATAAATGTTTTATTTGTTTACATTATTGTTTAATCTTTTCATGATTTCAATTGAAAATTGTTTCAGAATAAAAAATCGATTCTGAATCAAAAATCGATCTTGGAATGAAAATCGTTTTAGAATCGAAAATCGATTTTTAATCGAATCGGTGCATCAAAAATTGGAATCGAATCGATTCTCCAGACATTGAGAGATTCGCACCCCTAATAAATGCACCCCAGGAATGTGTTAGATAGAGCCTGAGGACAACGGTTGTGTTTGGTGAGGACACAGAGGACAAAAAAATCATCAATCAATATAAAAACCATTAGTTTTTATTAATCTACTCCAGAATAAATCACACGAAGGAGACAAGTGCAGCAGGTTAGTTCCATGCAAAAAACGTCAATGTCTGTGACTGAGTTGTGTCCAGAAGTGTAAAATCCATCCATCCATCCATTATCTTTACCCGTTTCTTCCTTTTCGGGTCACTGGTACCCACATCCAGCCATCACTGTGCGGGAGACAACCTGGACAGGTCTCCAGTCCATCACAGGGACATGCACGCTCTCACTCACACCTAGGGACAATTTAGAGTTACCAACCAGCCCAACATGCATGTTTTTGGTCTGTGGGAGGAAACCGGAGTACCTGGAGAGAACATGCAAACTCTACCAAGAAAGACCCCAGGCCGGGATTTGAACCGTGGCGAACTGCTTTCTGAGAGGCGGCAGCTCTACCAACTGCACCACTGTGCTGCCCAAGTGTAAAATAATCATTTTCATATTAAAATAAAAATATTAAGACAACTAAAATTGCTTATTTTAATATGAAAGGCTTAAAAACTAAAATATCTAGGTCAATTGCAGTGCTTTTTAGAGTTAAGGATTTATTAAATGATTATTAAAAGATAAGGGGCAGATAAAATAAGATTTTTTTTCTTCATCTGCTGCCTCTCATTTTATACTTGTGTTTTTTTCTTCTTTTATGTGTATATTGTTATGTATTTTATTATTATAAAATGAATGAATAAATCAAATAAAAATCAAATCAAATGATAGGGCACTGTATTTGTTGTATAAAACAATTATAGTCCCACATTTAGTTTATTGTATAGATGTATGGGGTACAGCATGTAAAACCATTACTAAGTCTATTTTTATTTTACAGAAAAGAGCTATAAGAATTATTACAAGAAAACATTACTGCCATCCATCAAATGTTTTGTTTTGCAAATTGAAGTTGCTGAAGTTTCATGATTTGGTTGACTATAATATTCTTTTAGTATTGTACAAAGCTCAGAACTGCACATTACCCCCAAACATTCAAACGCTTTTTGTAAAAAGGAAAAGTACTTATAAACTTAAGGGAACAAATATTTTTGTAATGCCACAGCATAGAACTAGTTTAAAGAGTAGTTCTACTTTAATTCAGGGAACAGGTCTGTGGAATGGTTTATAATCTGACATTATAATTGCAAAGTCAGTGCCTATGTTTAAGAAAATGATTCAAACTAAAATTCTGAAATATATATA